>CM023838.1:0-40000 GCA_013266295.2 Branchiostoma floridae x Branchiostoma japonicum
CTAACCCTAACCCTAACCCTAACCCTAACCCTAACCCTATCTAACCCTAACCCTAACCCTAACCCTAACCCTAACCCTAAACCCTAACTCATTCTAACCCTAACCCTAACCCTAACCCTAACCCTAACCCTAACTAACCCTAACCCTAACCCTAACCCTAACCCTAACCCTAACCCTAACCCTAACCTAACCCTAACCCTAACCCTAACCCTAACCCCTAACCCTAACCCCATCTAACCCTAACCCTAACCCTTCTAACCCTAACCCTAACCCTTCTAACCCTAACCCTAACCCTAATCCTACCTAACCCTAACCCTAACCCTAACCCTAACCCTTCTAACCCTAACCCTAACCCTAACCCTATCTTCTAACCCTAACCCTAACCCTAGCCCTTAACCCTAACACAATACTTCATCCCGCTCAGGGATGGGCAAGGACACTCAAGGCTTGCGAAAATGAACAGGGGTGACGAGGGACGCTTAGGGACGGGCAAAAACACTCAAGGACGGACAATAATTATTAAGGGTGGCAAGGGACGCTCAGGTACGGGCAAGGACACTCAAGGACGGGCAAAAATTAACAAGGGTGGCAAGGGACGCTCAGGGACGGGCAAAAATTAACAAGGATGGCAAGGGACGCTCAGGGACGGGCAAAAACACACAAGGACGGGCAAAATTTAACAAGGGTGGCAAGGGACGCTCAGGGACTGGCAAAAACACTCAAGGATGGGCAAAAATGAACAAGGGTGACAAGGGACGCTCAGGGACTGGCAAAAACACTCAAGGACGGGCAAAAATGAATAAGGGTGACAATGGACGCTTAGGGACGGACAAATACACACAAGGACGGGTAAAAATGAACAAGGGTGGCAAGGGACGCTCAGGGACGGGCAAAAATGAACAAGGATGGCAAGGGACGCTCAGCGACGGGCAAAAACAAACAAGGACGGGCAAAAATGAACAAGGGTGGCAAGGGACGCTCAGGGACGGGCAAAAACACACAAGGACGGGAAAAAATGAACAAGGTTGACAATGGACGCTTAGGGACGGTCAAAAACACACAAGGATGGGCAGAAATTAACAAGGGTGGAAAGGGACGCTCAGGGACGGGCAAAAACACTCAAGGACGGGCAAAAATTAATAAGGGTGACAATGGACGCTTAGAGACGGGCAAAAACACTTAAGGACGGGCAAAAATAAACAACGGGGGCAAGTGACGCTCAGGGACGGGCTAAAACACTCAAGGACGGGCAAAAATAACAAGGGTGGCACGGGACGCTCAGGGACGGGCAAAAACACTCAAGGACGGGCAAAAATGAACAAGGGTGGTATTGGACGCTTAGGGACGAGCAAAAACAAACAAGGACCGGCAAAATTTAACAAGGGTGGCAAGGGACGCTCAGGGACAAGCAAAAATACTCAAGGACAGGCACAAATGAACAAGGGTGACAAGGGGCGCTCAGGGACGGGCAAAAACACTCAAGGACGTGCAAAAATGAACAAGGGTGGCAAGGGACGCTCAGGGACGTACAAAAACACACAGGGACGGGCAAAAATTAACAAAGGTGGCAAGGGACGCTTAGGGACGGGCAAAAACACTTAAGGACGGGCAAAAATTAACAAGGGTGGAAAGGGACGCTCAGGGACGGGCAAAAACACTCAAGGACGGGCAAAAATGAACAAGTATGGGCAGGGACGCTCAGGGACGGGCAAGACAACTCAAGGACGGGCAAAATAGAACAAGGGTGGCAAGGGACGCTCAGGGACGGGCAAAACCACACAAGGACGGGCAAATATGAACAAGGGTGACAAGGGACGCTTAGGGACGGGCAAAAACGCTTAAGGACGGGCAAAAATTAACAAGGGTGGAAAGGGACGCTCAGGGACGGGCAAAAATACTCAAGGACGGGCACAAATGAACAAGGGTGACAAGGGGCGCTCAGGGACGGGCAAAAACACTCAAGGACGGGCAAAAATGAACAAGGGTGACAATGGACGCTTAGGGACGGGCAAAAACACTCTAGGACGGGCAAAAATTTAACAAGGGTGGCAAGGGACGCTCAGGGACGTGCAAAAATACTCAAGGACGGGCAAAAATTAACAAAGGTGGCAAGGGACGCTTAGGGAGGGGCCAAAATACTCAAGGACGGGCAAAATTGAACAAGGATGGCAAGGGACGCTCAGGGACGGGCAAAAACACTCAAGGACGGGCTAAAATGAACAAGGATGGGCAGGGACGCTAAGGGACGGGCAAGACAACTCAAGGACTGGCAAAAATGAACAATGGTGGCAAGGGACGCTCAGGGACGGGCAAAAACACACAAGGACGGGCAAAAATGAACAAGGGTGGAAAGGGACGTTCAGGGACGGGCAAAAATACTCAAGGACGGGCACAAATGAACAAGGGTGACAAGGGGCGCTCAGGGACGGGCAAAAAACACTCAAGGACGGTCAAAAATGAACAAGGTTGACAAGGGACGCTTAGGGACGGGCAAAAATACTCGAGGACGGGCACAAATGAACAAGGGTGGCAAGGGACGCTCAGGGACGTACAAAAACACAAGGACGGGCAAAAATTAACAAGGGTGGCAAGGGACGCTCAGGGACGGGCAAAAACACTCAAGGACGGTCAAAAATGAACAAGGTTGACAAGGGACGCTTAGGGACGGGCCAAAACACTCGAGGACGGGCACAAATGAACAAGGGTGGCAAGGGACGCTCAGGGACGGGCAAAAACACTCAGGGACGAGCAAAAATGAACAAGGTTGACAAAGGACGCTTAGGGACGGTAAAAAACACACGAGGACGGGCAAAAATTAACAAGGGTGGCAAGGGACGCTCAAGGACGGGCAAAAACACACAAGGACGGGCAAAAATGAACAAGGGTGCCAAGAGACGCTTAGGGACGGGCAAAAATACTCAAGGACGGGCAAAAATAAACAAGGGTGACAAGGGGCGATCAGGGACGGGCAAAAACACTCCAGGACGGGCAAAAATGAACAAGGGTGGTATTGGACGCTTAGGGACGGGCAAAAATACTCAAGGACGGGCAAAATTGAACAAGGATGGCAAGGGACGCTCAGGGACGAGCAAAAACACTCAAGGAAGGGCAAAAATGAACAAGTTTGGGCAGGGACGCTCAGGGACGGGCAAGACAACTCAAGGACGGGTAAAAATTAACAAGGGTGGCAAGGGACGCTAAGGGACGGGCCAAAACACTCAAGGACAGGCAAAAATGAACAAGGGTGGCAAGGGACGCTCAGGGACGGGCAAAAACACTCAAGGACGGGCAAAAATGAACAAGTATGGGCAGGGACGCTCAGGGACGGGCAAGACAACTCAAGGACGGGCAAAAATGAACAAGGGTGGCAAGGGACGCTCAGGGACGGGCAAAACCACACAAGGACGGGCAAAAATGAACAAGGGTGACAAGGGACGCTTAGGGACGGGCAAAAACACTTTAGGACGGGCAAAAATTAACAAGGGTGGAAAGGGACGCTCAGGGACGGGCAAGGACACTCAAGGACGGGCAAAAATTAACAAGGGTGACAATTGACGCTTAGGGACGGGCAAAAACACTCTAGGACGGGCTAAAACTTAACAAGGGTGGCAAGGGACGCTCAGGGACGGGCAAAAATACTCAAGGACGGGCAAAAATTAACAAAGGTGGCAAGGGACGCTTAGGGAGGGGCCAAAATACTCAAGGACGGGCAAAAATTAACAAAGGTGGCAAGGGACGCTTAGGGAGGGGCCAAAATACTCAAGGACGGGCAAAATTGAACAAGGATGGCAAGGGACGCTCAGGGACGGGCAAAAACACTCAAGGACGGGCAAAAATGAACAAGGATGGGCAGGGACGCTAAGGGACGGGCAAGAAAACTCAAGGAAGGGCAAAAATGAACAATGGTGGCAAGGGACGCTCAGGGACGGGCAAAAACACACAAGGACGGGCAAACATGAACAAGGGTGGAAAGGGACGTTCAGGGACGGGCAAAAATACTCAAGGACGGGCACAAATGAACAAGGGTGACAAAGGGCGCTCAGGGAGGGGCAAAAACACTCAAGGACGGGCAAAAATGAACAAGGTTGACAAGGGACGCTTAGGGACGGGCAAAAATACTCCAGGACGGGCACAAATGAACAAGGTTGACAAGGGGCGCTCAGGGACGGGCAAAAACACTCAAGGACGGGCAAAAATTAACAAGGGTGGCAAGGGACGCTCAGGGACGTACAAAAACACACAAGGACGGGCAAAAATTAACAAGGGTGGCAAGGGACGCTTAGGGACGGGCCAAAACACTCAAGGACGGGCACAAATGAACAAGGAAGGCAAGGGACGCTCAGGGACGGGCAAAAACACTCAGGGACGAGCAAAAATGAACAAGGTTGACAAAGGACGCTTAGGGACGGTCAAAAACACACAAGGACGGGCAAAAATTAACAAGGGTGGCAAGGGACCCTCAAGGACGGGCAAAAACACACAAGGACGGGCAAAAATGAACAAGGGTGCCAAGAGACGCTTAGGGACGGGCAAAAACACACAAGGACAGGCAAAAATGAACAAGGGTGGTATTGGACGCTTAGGGACGGGCAAAAACACCTTAGGACGGGCAAAAATGAACAAGGGTGACAAGGGACGCTCAGGGACGGGCAAAAATTAACAAGGGTGGCAAGGGACGCTCAGGGACGGGCAAAAACACTCAAGGACGGGCAAAAATTAACAAGGGTGGCACGGGACGCTCAGGGACGGGCAAAAAACACTCAAGGACGGGCAAAAATGAACAAGGGTGGTATTGGACGCTTAGGGACGGGCAAAAACACACAAGGACGGGCAAAATTTAACAAGGGTGGCAAGGGACGCTTAGGGACGGGCAAAAATACTCAAGGACGGGAAAAAATAAACAAGGGTGACAAGGGGCGATCAGGGACGGGCAAAAACACTCAAGGACGGGCAAAAATGAACAAGGGTGGTATTGGACGCTTAGGGACGGGCAAAAATACTCAAGGACGGGTAAAATTGAGCAAGGATGGCAAGGGACGCTCAGGGACGAGCAAAAACACTCAAGGACGGGCAAAAATGAACAAGTATGGGCAGGGACGCTCAGGGACGAGCAAGACAACTCAAGGACGGGTAAAAATTAACAAGGGTGGCAAGTGACGCCAAGGGACGGGCCAAAACACTCAAGGACGGGCAAAAATGAACAAGGGTGGCAAGGGACGCTCAGGGACGGGCAAAAACACACAAGGACGGGCAAAAATGAAGAAGGGTGACAATGGACGCTTAGGGACGGGCCAAAACACTCAAGGACGGGCCAAAATGAACAAGGAAGGCAAGGGACGCTCAAGGACGGGCAAAAACACACAAGGACGGGCAAAAATGAACAAGGGTGCCAAGAGACGCTTAGGGACGGGCAAAAACACACAAGGACAGGCAAAAATGAACAAGGGTGGTATTGGACGCTTAGGGACGGGCAAAAACACCTTAGGACGGGCAAAAATGAACAAGGGTGACAAGGGACGCTCAGGGACGGGCAAAAATTAACAAGGGTGGCAAGGGACGCTCAGGGACGGGCAAAAACACTCAAGGACGGGCAAAATTGAACAAGGATGGCAAGGGACGCTCAGGGACGGGCAAAAATGAACAAGGATGGGCAGGGACGCTCAGGGACGGGCAAGACAACTCAAGGACGGGCAAAAATTAACAAGGGTGGCAAGGGACGCTCAGGGACGGGCAAAAACACACAAGGTCGGGCAAAAATTAACAAGGGTGGCAAGGGACGCTCAGGGACGGGCAAAAACACGGGCAGAAATTAACAAGGATGAGAAGGGACGCTTAGGGACGGGCAGAAACAAACAAGGATGGCAAGGGACGCTCAGGGACGGGCAATGACACTCAAGGACGGGCAAAAATGAACAAGGGTGACAAGGGACGCTGAAGGACGGGCAAGGACGGGCAAAAAATGAACAAGTATGGAAAGGGACGCTCAGGGACGGTCAAGGACAATCACGGACGGGCAAAAATGAACAAGGATGGAAAGGGACGCTTAGGGACGGCCAAGGACACTCAAGGGCGGGCAAAAATGAACAAGGATGGAAAGGGACGCTCAGGGACGGGCAAAAATTAACAAGAAGGGGCAGGGACGGGCAGAAATAAACAAGGGTGGAAAGGGACGCTTAAGGACGGACAAAAATTAACAAAGATGGGCAGGGATGCTCAGGGACGGGCAAAAATTAACAAGGGTGGCAAGGGACGCCAAGGGACGGGCCAAAACACTCAAGGACGGGCAAAAATGAACAAGGGTGGCAAGGGACGCTGAGGGACGGGCAAAAAACACACAAGGACGGGCAAAAATGAAGAAGGGTGACAATGGACGCTTAGGGACGGGCAAAAATACTCAAGGACGGGCAAAAATTCACAAGAGTGGCAAGGGACGCTCAGGGACGGGCAAAAACACACAAGGACGGGCAAAAATTAACAAGGATGGCAAGGGACGCTCAGGGACGGGCAAAAATACTCAAGGACGGGCAAAAATTAACAAAGGTGGCAAGGGACGCTTAGGCACGGGCCAAAACATTCAAGGGCTGGCAAAATTGAACAAGGATGGCAAGGGACGCTCAGGGACGGCCAAAAACGCTCAAGGACGGGCAAAAATTAACAAGGATGGACAGGGACGCTCAGGGACGGGCAAGACAACTCAAGGACGGGCAAAAATAAACAAGGGTGGCAAGGGACGCTCAGGGACGGGCAAAAACACACAAGGACGGGCAAAAATGAACAAGGGTGGAAAGGGACGCTCAGGGACGGGCAAAAACACTCAAGGACGGGCAAAAATGAACAAGGGTGGCACGGGACGCTTAGGGACGGGCCAAAACACTCAAGGACGGGCCAAAATGAACAAGGAAGGCAAGGGACGCTCAGGGACGGGCAGAAACACTCAGGGACGAGCAAAAATGAACAAGGGTGCCAAGAGACGCTTAGGGACGGGCAAAAACACACAAGGACGGGCAAAAATGAACAAGGGTGGTATTGGACGCTAAGGGACGGGCAAAAACACACAAGGACGGGCAGAAATTAACAAGGGTGGCAAGGGACGCTCAGGAATGGGCAATAACACTCAAGGACGGGCACAAATGAACAAGTATGGGCAGGGACGCTCAGGGACGGGCAAGACAACTCAAGGACGGGCAAAAATTAACAAGGGTGGCAAGGGACGCTCAGGGACGGGAAAAACACACAAGGACGGGCAAAATTTAACAAGGGTGGTATTGGACGCTTAGGGACGTACAAAAACACACAAGGACGGGCAAAATATTAACAAGGGTGGCAAGGGACGCTCAGGGACGGGCAAAAATACTCAAGGACGGGCACAAATGAACAAAAATGGGCAGGGACGCACAGGAACGGGCAAGACAACTCAAGGACGGGCAAAAATTAACAAGGGTGGCAAGAGACGGTCAGGGACGGGCAAAAACACACAAGGACGGGCAAAAATTATCACGGGTGGCAAGGGACGCTCAGGGACGGGCAAAAACACACAAGGAAGGGCAAAATTGAACAAGGATGGCAAGGGACGCTCAGGGACGGGCAAAAACACTCAAGGACGGGCAAAAATGAACAAGGGTGTTATTGGACGCTTAGGGACGGGCAAAAACACTTAAGGACGGGCAAAAATGAACAAGGATGGCAAGGGACGCTCAGGGACGGGCAAAAATACTTAAGGACGGGCACAAATGAACAAGTATGGGCAGGGACGCTCAGGGACGGGCAAGACAACTCAAGGACGGGCAAAAATGAACAAGGGTGGCAAGGGACGCTCAGGGACGGGCAAAAACACACAAGGACGGGCAAAAATTAACAAGGGTGGCAAGGGACGCTTAGGGACGGGCCAAAACACTAAAGGACGGGCAAAAATTAACAAGGGTGGCAAGGGACGCTCAGGGACGGGCAAAAACACACAAGGACGGGCAAAAATGAACAAGGGTGACAAGAGAAGCTTAGGGACGGGCAAAAACACTCAAGGACGGGCAAAAATCAACAAGGGTGGAAAGGGACGCTCAGGGACGGGCAAAAATACTCAAGGACGGGCACAAATGAACAAGGGTGACAAGGGGCGCTCAGGGGCGGGCAAAAACACTCAAGGACGAGCAAAAATGAACAAGGGTGACAATGGACGCTTAGGGACGGGCAAAAACACTCAAGGACGGGCAAAATTGAACAAGGATGGCAAGGGACGCTCAGGGACGGGCAAAAATGAACAAGGATGGGCAGGGACGCTCAGGGACGGGCAAGACAACTCAAGGACGGGCAAAAATTAACAAGGGTGGCAAGGGACGCTCAGGGACGGGCAAAAACACACAAGGTCGGGCAAAAATTAACAAGGGTGGCAAGGGACGCTCAGGGACGGGCAAAAACACGGGCAGAAATTAACAAGGATGAGAAGGGACGCTTAGGGACGGGCAGAAACAAACAAGGATGGCAAGGGACGCTCAGGGACGGGCAATGACACTCAAGGACGGGCAAAAATGAACAAGGGTGACAAGGGACGCTGAAGGACGGGCAAGGACGGGCAAAAAATGAACAAGTATGGAAAGGGACGCTCAGGGACGGTCAAGGACAATCACGGACGGGCAAAAATGAACAAGGATGGGAAGGGACGCTTAGGGACGGCCAAGGACACTCAAGGGCGGGCAAAAATGAACAAGGATGGAAAGGGACGCTCAGGGACGGGCAAAAATTAACAAGAAGGGGCAGGGACGGGTAGAAATAAACAAGGGTGGAAAGGGACGCTTAAGGACGGACAAAAATTAACAAAGATGGGCAGGGATGCTCAGGGACGGGCAAAAATTAACAAGGGTGGCAAGGGACGCTCAGGGACGGGCAAAAATACTCAAGGACGGGCACAAATGAACAAGGGTGACAAGGGGCGCTCAGGGGCGGGCAAAAACACTCAAGGACGAGCAAAAATGAACAAGGGTGACAATGGACGCTTAGGGACGGGCAAAAACACTCAAGGACGGGCAAAATTGAACAAGGATGGCAAGGGACGCTCAGGGACGGGCAAAAATGAACAAGGATGGGCAGGGACGCTCAGGGACGGGCAAGACAACTCAAGGACGGGCAAAAATGAACAAGGGTGACAAGAGAAGCTTAGGGACGGGCAAAAACACTCAAGGACGGGCAAAAATCAACAAGGGTGGAAAGGGACGCTCAGGGACGGGCAAAAATACTCAAGGACGGGCACAAATGAACAAGGGTGACAAGGGGCGCTCAGGGGCGGGCAAAAACACTCAAGGACGAGCAAAAATGAACAAGGGTGACAATGGACGCTTAGGGACGGGCAAAAACACTCAAGGACGGGCAAAATTGAACAAGGATGGCAAGGGACGCTCAGGGACGGGCAAAAATGAACAAGGATGGGCAGGGACGCTCAGGGACGGGCAAGACAACTCAAGGACGGGCAAAAATTAACAAGGGTGGCAAGGGACGCTCAGGGACGGGCAAAAACACACAAGGTCGGGCAAAAATTAACAAGGGTGGCAAGGGACGCTCAGGGACGGGCAAAAACACGGGCAGAAATTAACAAGGATGAGAAGGGACGCTTAGGGACGGGCAGAAACAAACAAGGATGGCAAGGGACGCTCAGGGACGGGCAATGACACTCAAGGACGGGCAAAAATGAACAAGGGTGACAAGGGACGCTGAAGGACGGGCAAGGACGGGCAAAAAATGAACAAGTATGGAAAGGGACGCTCAGGGACGGTCAAGGACAATCACGGACGGGCAAAAATGAACAAGGATGGGAAGGGACGCTTAGGGACGGTCAAGGACACTCAAGGGCGGGCAAAAATGAACAAGGATGGAAAGGGACGCTCAGGGACGGGCAAAAATTAACAAGAAGGGGCAGGGACGGGCAGAAATAAACAAGGGTGGAAAGGGACGCTTAAGGACGGACAAAAATTAACAAAGATGGGCAGGGATGCTCAGGGACGGGCAAAAATTAACAAGGGTGGCACGGGACGCTCAGGGACGGGCAAAAACACTCAAGGACGGGCAAAAATGAACAAGGGTGGTATTGGACGCTTAGGGACGGGCAAAAACACACAAGGACGGGCAAAATTTAACAAGGGTGGCAAGGGACGCTTAGGGACGGGCAAAAATACTCAAGGACGGGAAAAAATAAACAAGGGTGACAAGAGGCGATCAGGGACGGGCAAAAACACTCAAGGACGGGCAAAAATGAACAAGGGTGGTATTGGACGCTTAGGGACGGGCAAAAATACTCAAGGACGGGTAAAATTGAACAAGGATGGCAAGGGACGCTCAGGGACGAGCAAAAACACTCAAGGACGGGCAAAAATGAACAAGTATGGGCAGGGACGCTCAGGGACGAGCAAGACAACTCAAGGACGGGTAAAAATTAACAAGGGTGGCAAGGGACGCCAAGGGACGGGCCAAAACACTCAAGGACGGGCAAAAATGAACAAGGGTGGCAAGGGACGCTGAGGGACGGGCAAAAACACACAAGGACGGGCAAAAATGAAGAAGGGTGACAATGGACGCTTAGGGACGGGCAAAAATACTCAAGGACGGGCAAAAATTCACAAGAGTGGCAAGGGACGCTCAGGGACGGGCAAAAACACACAAGGACGGGCAAAAATTAACAAGGATGGCAAGGGACGCTCAGGGACGGGCAAAAATACTCAAGGACGGGCAAAAATTAACAAAGGTGGCAAGGGACGCTTAGGCACGGGCCAAAACATTCAAGGGCTGGCAAAATTGAACAAGGATGGCAAGGGACGCTCAGGGACGGGCAAAAACACTCAAGGACGGGCAAAAATTAACAAGGATGGACAGGGACGCTCAGGGACGGGCAAGACAACTCAAGGACGGGCAAAAATGAACAAGGGTGGCAAGGGACGCTCAGGGACGGGCAAAAACACACAAGGACGGGCAAAAATGAACAAGGGTGGAAAGGGACGCTCAGGGACGGGCAAAAACACTCAAGGACGGGCAAAAATGAACAAGGGTGGCACGGGACGCTTAGGGACGGGCCAAAACACTCAAGGACGGGCCAAAATGAACAAGGAAGGCAAGGGACGCTCAGGGACGGGCAGAAACACTCAGGGACGAGCAAAAATGAACAAGGGTGCCAAGAGACGCTTAGGGACGGGCAAAAACACACAAGGACGGGCAAAAATGAACAAGGGTGGTATTGGACGCTAAGGGACGGGCAAAAACACACAAGGACGGGCAGAAATTAACAAGGGTGGCAAGGGACGCTCAGGGATGGGCAATAACACTCAAGGACGGGCACAAATGAACAAGTATGGGCAGGGACGCTCAGGGACGGGCAAGACAACTCAAGGACGGGCAAAAATTAACAAGGGTGGCAAGGGACGCTCAGGGACGGGAAAAACACACAAGGACGGGCAAAATTTAACAAGGGTGGTATTGGACGCTTAGGGACGTACAAAAACACACAAGGACGGGCAAAATATTAACAAGGGTGGCAAGGGACGCTCAGGGACGGGCAAAAATACTCAAGGACGGGCACAAATGAACAAAAATGGGCAGGGACGCACAGGAACGGGCAAGACAACTCAAGGACGGGCAAAAATTAACAAGGGTGGCAAGGGACGGTCAGGGACGGGCAAAAACACACAAGGACGGGCAAAAATTATCACGGGTGGCAAGGGACGCTCAGGGACGGGCAAAAACACACAAGGAAGGGCAAAATTGAACAAGGATGGCAAGGGACGCTGAGGGACGGGCAAAAACACTCAAGGACGGGCAAAAATGAACAAGGGTGTTATTGGACGCTTAGGGACGGGCAAAAACACTTAAGGACGGGCAAAAATGAACAAGGATGGCAAGGGACGCTCAGGGACGGGCAAAAATACTTAAGGACGGGCACAAATGAACAAGTATGGGCAGGGACGCTCAGGGACGGGCAAGACAACTCAAGGACGGGCAAAAATGAACAAGGGTGGCAAGGGACGCTCAGGGACGGGCAAAAACACACAAGGACGGGCAAAAATTAACAAGGGTGGCAAGGGACGCTTAGGGACGGGCCAAAACACTAAAGGACGGGCAAAAATTAACAAGGGTGGCAAGGGACGCTCAGGGACGGGCAAAAACACACAAGGACGGGCAAAAATGAACAAGGGTGACAAGAGAAGCTTAGGGACGGGCAAAAACACTCAAGGACGGGCAAAAATCAACAAGGGTGGAAAGGGACGCTCAGGGACGGGCAAAAATACTCAAGGACGGGCACAAATGAACAAGGGTGACAAGGGGCGCTCAGGGGCGGGCAAAAACACTCAAGGACGAGCAAAAATGAACAAGGGTGACAATGGACGCTTAGGGACGGGCAAAAACACTCAAGGACGGGCAAAATTGAACAAGGATGGCAAGGGACGCTCAGGGACGGGCAAAAATGAACAAGGATGGGCAGGGACGCTCAGGGACGGGCAAGACAACTCAAGGACGGGCAAAAATTAACAAGGGTGGCAAGGGACGCTCAGGGACGGGCAAAAACACACAAGGTCGGGCAAAAATTAACAAGGGTGGCAAGGGACGCTCAGGGACGGGCAAAAACACGGGCAGAAATTAACAAGGATGAGAAGGGACGCTTAGGGACGGGCAGAAACAAACAAGGATGGCAAGGGACGCTCAGGGACGGGCAATGACACTCAAGGACGGGCAAAAATGAACAAGGGTGACAAGGGACGCTGAAGGACGGGCAAGGACGGGCAAAAAATGAACAAGTATGGAAAGGGACGCTCAGGGACGGTCAAGGACAATCACGGACGGGCAAAAATGAACAAGGATGGGAAGGGACGCTTAGGGACGGCCAAGGACACTCAAGGGCGGGCAAAAATGAACAAGGATGGAAAGGGACGCTCAGGGACGGGCAAAAATTAACAAGAAGGGGCAGGGACGGGCAGAAATAAACAAGGGTGGAAAGGGACGCTTAAGGACGGACAAAAATTAACAAAGATGGGCAGGGATGCTCAGGGACGGGCAAAAATGAACAAGGATGGGAAGGGACGCTCAGGGACCCTAAAACGCTTAACCCTAACCCTAAAAACCCTTAAAAGGCTTAACCCTAACCCCAAAAAAACATAAAACCCTTAACCCTAACACAATACTTCACGCTCAAACAATAGCCTTCGCAACACGCACGCCATGTAATAACCCAATGCAAAACACAAGCAATCCGGTACACTAGCGAATACAATACGCACGCCATGCCGTAACCCTGCACAACGATATATGTCACCTACGCAATAGACAGCTTTTCTTACTACACAACAATGCCTAACCCTGGATAAACGGCCTACGTGCCACTGGCTAAACCACAACCCTACACAATACTAGTCTGCATCTAACCATAGGCAACAGTAAATTGCAAAACCCCGTCTTAATACTTTTGTCTGTGTTATTTTGAAAAGACCGCGAGGACGGGTAAGACTAGCCTAGAAGGCTAGCCTTTTAGTCAAGGCCATGCATACCTGCGAAATAACTACTTTGGTGTCTGATATTTGGCAGAGGGCATGCTGACTGGTGTAGAAGACCAGCCCTTTGGTCAAGGTCTTACCTGCTAAAGATTTTATAGCGCTACACGTAATAACAATCTGTGCCGTCACACTATGCCATGAACAAATGAACAAACTTCACAACCTGCCATGAACAAACTTCACAATATGCCATGAACAAACTTCACAATATGCCATGAACAAACTTCACAGCCTGCCAAGAACAAACTTCACACTATGCCACGAACAAACTTTACAACCTGCCATGAACAAACTTCACAACCTGCCATGAACAAACTTCACAACCTGCCATGAACAAACTTTACAACATGCCATGAACAAACTTCACAACCTGCCATGAACAAACTTCATACCTGCCAAGAACAAACTTTACAACCTGCCATGAACAAACTTCACAACCTGCCAAGAACAAATCTCACAACCTGCCAAGAACTTTACTTTTCGCCAGGAAGGAACTTCACTTTTTGCCAAAAACAAACTTTACTTTTAGCCAAGAACAAACTTCACAGCCTGCCAAATACAAACTTCACAACCTGCCGTCAACAAACTTTACTTTTTGCCAAGAACAAACTTTACTTTTTGCCAAGAACAAACTTTACTTTTTGCCAAGAACAAACTTTACTTTTTGCCAAGAGCAAATTTTACTTTTAGCCAAGAACAAATTCAATTTTTTTAAAAGAACAAAGTTTACTTTTTGCCAAGAACAAACTTTACTTTTTGCCATGAACAAACTTTACTTTTTTGAAAAGAACAAAGTTTACTTTTTGCCAAGAACAAACTTTACTTTTTGCCATGAACGAACTTCACAACCAGCGAAAAACAAACCACTAACTTTCAAAAACAAAGTTTACAACCTACCAAAAACGAACTTCACTACCCGTCAAGAACAAACTTCACTACCTGCCAAAAAAAAATCAGTAGATAGTTTTAAACTATCTTTGGACTTAGATGTGCAAAGGCTAGTTGTAATATAGCAAGCTGCCGCCGCGCCGCGTGCCTGTGAAGCTGGTGTATTATGTCAAGGGGTGGTTTTACTGTCTATATACAGATACAGAGCTTCTTTTAGCTGTTGGTATAGGAGAGAACGCACATTTTAATACAGCATGCAGTTTCTAATTGAATCTAAATAGCTAACCTGTAGAACTAGCTATAAATATAGTATAATGTTAGTACTACTACTACTACTACAACTACAACTACAACTATGATTTGGTTCAAGTCAAGCAGCCAGTGAGGGAGGGTAAGTAATGTCCGGCCCCTAAGCCATAATGGACATTCCCTTGCTGCTATGACTTGAACCCTAACCCCCCAAGGATGCAGCATGGTTGGTGATGGTGAATGCAGGTTAGTGTGACAAATAACAAAACTGCTCACCTGGTATCTAGGTACATGAACATCAAATCCTCTTGCTGATCGTAGACTAGATCAGGCTAAAGGAATTCTCTTTTCAACAGAACATGTCAGTGAAGTCCTTTGGCCTGACATGAGCTAAAATTTTGGTGTGCCTTGTGATTATGCAAACTTTGCAACTAAAAGCAACATCAGCTACCATGAGAACCAAATTAATTTGCTGAAAATTTCGCATTGATATATAAAATATAAAACAGGATCTGTAACTATATGCTCCAATATACTTTTATCAACAAATCAATTACTTCTTAACTATCAATCTAGTGCTTGGAAGTTAAAGTAATTACATTTTGACAACTATGTCGCCGCTCTATTTCAGTTAACATTGTCACTTTTGGTAAGCTTAAAGAGGGACTCCACTTTCATTTATGTAAAGTTGAAGTCCCGGAAACTTTATTTAGGATTTTTTCAGAACCTTTCTTTTAAAATAATGACTATCTTTATTCAATGTGTGTATCCGTGCTTGATGGCTGGAATCTCTTTCTGGTGAATTGAAGTCTTCAGAAATAAAGCTAGCTACTTCTCTCAAAGACGGATAAAAAACTGAATATGCCATTTTTTTAAATGTTACAAGACGAGTGTATGGCTACATCATTCATTGTCCATTTTCTCTTACAAAATGGACCAAGAAAATCGCCTTCAATTTAAATCTAATACAATTTTTATGCCTGACTTCCAAAACACATAAATGTTCATCTGCAAAACTATCATATTGCTATCTCTCTGTCTGGTGGTCAATTCCATCTTTGACTGCAGCAGTTGTGGGAGTGTGTCGCTTACAAATCTACGCATATAGGAATTCTACCCCAGAACTACAGTCCTTTTAGTCAATGTTATCAAAGATAACTAACACAAGGCACTTGTCCAAAATGTTCCCTACATTTCACTTAGTTGCCGTAAATTCCCAATTAAAGCACGCACTTTTTCAAATTTTCGAAATCCAAAAGATCTGGCAATCACCAAAGTATAAAACAATTGAAAGAAGTTTTTATTTTTACAAAAACTGGTTGCCAATACTACTAGTGAAAGATTCCAAGCTGCATGATTATGAATTCAAGGAAATACATTGCATATAGAAGTCCTTCATTTGCGCACAATTCTTCAAGAAAAGAACAGCATCAATTTCAATTTATCCAGTTCAAAATGTGTTCGAGATCAATGACGAAGGGATTTTTTTTTTCTAGTTTCAGGTCAGATTTGTCTGCCACCAGCCTCAAATAAGGGGTGCGTACTTTGAATGGCAATTTACGGTATTGCAATAAATCAAAGTATCACACTAACCTGTTTGACAAGCTGTCTTCTTTTCTTGAGCTTCCTTCAAAGATGGAGAGGGAGCAGGTGGTCCCTTTCTTCTGAGCTCTTGAGTTGGTAACTTCTCATCTGAAGGAGTCACTCCTAGGACCTGTGAAAACACAGTCAGAATCTTTCTAAATTTCAGTGGCATTACACGTTAATACACCACGATCATTCTACAATTGCATGCTATTGCACTAAAGTTATGGGCATTCTGGTATTTTTTCCATTCAGACGTTTAATGCGGGAAAATCGTGTGAAGATTTAGAGTCCACACTCCACACGATCTGTCCTGCGCAGCGATCACTGTAAATTTTTGTACAAAGTTAGTAATAAAATTTGATCAAATATATGGCACTACATAACATGACGATACAACTTATTTCAACTCACATTCACAAGGAACCCAACAGAAAATTTCAAATTCATTATTTTCCAGTAGTCTACACATTAAAAAGTTGATATATGTCAATTTTTACATTAGTCCACCAAATGATTACCCTGCGCTCTCCTAGCTCACCCGCCGTGATGGCAATGATTAATGCTTTGCTCTGACGTCTTCATTCCGAATCCCGCTTATTTGCATACCACAGTCCAGTGATCTCCCAGTGGCATTGCCAATATGCAAATAAGCGGGTTCGGAACGGAGACGTCAGAGCAAAGCATTAATCATTGCCATCACGGCGGGCGAGTTCTGCACAAGGTCACGAAAGACACCAGAGAGTTTGGGACCCCCGTCTTATCGCCGGAAAACCTCACACAAAACAACAAATACAACGGACTCACGAAGCAAATTTTCACAAATAATTGAAGTAAACAATCTTCACATTCGGAGTTGCCAAAGTGCAGCCCAAATTGGTGTCCAAGAAATAGGATTCCTCGCCCAGGAATAATCCGTAACAACAGAACTGCTTGGCCTGAACAATTTCAAAAGTTTCTGCTGAGAATTCACGTCACAGGCGACCACATGGTTTTACCGCTCCTGATTGGTTGCTAGGAGGGGGCTTCCTGGCTTCTGATTGGTCCCCTGAAAAGCTCGGCCGGAGTCCCCGCATTACCTACGCGTAATCCCACACCTGTAGTACACACCTGTTACTGCAGAAACTCAATTATGTACTAATCCGTCACGGTTATGTACGTAGCGATTTAGTTAACTGACCACTTCTGGCTGACTGCAAACGCGGTTATCTCCGGCAGAACACAGTAGGGTAAAAAAAAACTTAGTGCGGACAAAATCTCCAAGTGGTTGTAAACGCTTCCACGTGAAAGCCAGCCAGGAACAAACTTCATTGTATGCAAGGACCTCCTTATTGTATGCTAGTATAAAAAATGGCTTTTTGATCGTATAAATTTTAAGGATTGTGACTCATGCAGCTGCCTGCATATGGGTGCTCGGCTACAGTTCTATGGATCTCCCCAAAACTAGAAACTTTTGCTACCAGGCGCATGGCAACACGTTGTTGACAGCCTGTGCCCTTGGGCTCAGCGTGGGAAAATCTAATTACTGACCAGCCAATCGCTACAACGGGCTGGGGACACGGAAACTGCTAATCTCCAAGCAGATGTCACGGTGGTAAAATCGTAACAAACCTGGAAGACAGTAACCAACTGGCCAGACTTCCATTAGCCACCGATATTTTTGTTAAATATTTCCAAATGTTTTGATGTTCTTTGCATCAGTTCAGAATTTGAAATTGACATATGAAGCTCTGCTGTTAGTATGTAAATGAATGGGTGTGTGCTCCTCGCTCTTTATTGCCTAGTTGCTAAATAATATTGCTAGGTGATATAATTAATGTTTCAATATGGCTAAGAGGGTGACTGCTTAGTTAGTGCAGTGCCCCTACCCCAAGGGAGAGAGGGTTAGGAAACACACAGGAAAGCTACTATGTGGGAAAATAAAAGGGTAAGAGGACTGGACTTGCTTGGCATTTATTGGATGTGTAAATATTAACAACACAGCCCTCAGCATGTCTATATGGAACTAGTGAGTGAGTGAGTGAGTGAGTGAGTGAGTGAGTGAGTGAGTGAGTGAGTGAGTGAGTGAGTGAGTGAGTGAGTGAGTGAGTGAGTGAGTGAGTGAGTGAGTGAGTGAGTGAGAGTGAGTGAACTGACCAATGCAGCTTTTGGGCTGTGAGCTAATGTAGTGAGTGAGTGAAAAAAGTCAGCTTGGTATTACAGTCAAACCTGTAGCCAACAACCACTTAAGGGACCATGGAAAAATGGTTGTTGACTGGAAGTGGTTGATACCTACAGTTGGAGGGGGGGGGCTGTTGGCTGGTTGGTATCTTGGTACATGTACCGATATTACAGGGTAGACATTTACACATCTTACATGTACTTTCAAATAATAAGCAACAAAGAAAATACAGAAGACAAGGCATATGCAGTGAGATTTTTTATTACATACAAAACACTTGACTTGTATAATGTATAAAGAAGTATCAACATTATAAGGTAATCCCAAAACTTCTTACAACGTGCTGCTTAAGTTTCTGCTTTATAAATGAACTACAATAAAGGCTTTCACAATTCAGCAGTAAATGTAAGACAGTAGCATGAATTTTTACATAACTGGAGAATCAACCAAAGATTACTTAATATGCTTTATCTCTGTCAAAGAGAACAATGATATTTATGATTTCAACACTAGTACTGAAACACGTACTGTTGACTAAAGCATCATCACAAGAATATCTCCCCACATTCCTATGTGGCCAACCCTGCTATTATGTAGATCTCGAGTCATTAAACAACTTCTGTACAAGTGCACAAAACCGACAACTTCTGTACAAGTGCACAAAACCGACAGCTTCTGTACAAGTGCACAGAACCAACAACTTCTGTTTAAGTGCAAAGAACCAACAACTTCTGTTCAAGTGCACAGAACCAACAACTTCTGTTCAAGTGCACAGAACCAACAACTTCTGTAAGTCACAAGTGCATGGAACCAACAACTTCTGTAAGTCACAAGTGCACAGAACCAACAACTTCTGTACGTCACAAGTGCACAGAACCAACAACTTCTGTAAGTCACAAGTGCACAGAACCAACAACTTCTGTACAAGTGCACAGAACCAACAACTTCTGTACAAGTGCACAGAACCAACAACTTCTGTAAGTGCAATATTAGAACATGAACAGGAAGAATCCAAAGGTCATGACACTACGAAGGGTGGCTCTTGGTTGGGTCAATGTTTCAATTACTGCTTTCTGACCCTTCGCATATTACATTTCTGATACATATGTTTAAGAGAACATGTCCTGGGTTTTAGCTAGGTCAGGGTGAAGGTAACTGTTCCAGTACCACTGCCTCTGTGTCCTGGCCCTGTAGCTGGCTACTACAGCCTCTGTGTCGTGGCCATGTAGCTGGCTACTACAGCCTGGGCTGGGGTAAAGGTTACTGTCCTGGTACTACAGCCTCTGTGTCCTGGCCATGTAGCTGGGTACTACAGCCTCTGTGTCCTGGCCATGTAGCTGGGTACTACAGCCTCTGTGTCCTGGGTTTTGCTGGGGTAAAGGTTACTGTCCTGGTACTACAGCCTCTGTGTCCTGGGGGTTTGCTGGGTGGGTTAAAGGTTACTGTCCTGGTACTACAGCCTCTGTGTCCTGGGGGTTTGCTGGGTGGGTTAAAGGTTACTGTCCTGGTACTACAGCCTCTGTGTCCTGGGGGTTTGCTGGGTGGGGTTAAGGTTACTGTCCTGGTACTACAGCCTCTGTGTCCTGGGTTTTTGCTGGGTGGGTTAAAGGTTACTGTCCTGGTACTACAGCCTCTGTGTCCTGGGTTTTTGCTGGGTGGGTTAAAGGTTACTGTCCTGGTACTACAGCCTCTGTGTCCTGGCCATGTAGCTGGGTACTACAGCCTCTGTGTCCTGGGTTTTTGCTGGGGTAAAGGTTACTGTCCTGGTACTACAGCCTCTGTGTCCTGGGTTTTTGCTGGGTTTGGGTAAAGGTTACTGCCCTGGTACTACAGCCTCTGTGTCCTGGGGGTTTGCTGGGTTAGGCAGGGTGGGTTGGTCACCTGGTACCACCTGATCTCCAGCTTCTTGCAACTTTTTTAAGGCTGAAAGAAGAAGAATGTGGACATTCTTCACTCACGACTCACAGATGGTAAGCAAGCAGCTGCACCACAAATTCCAGTCTAGCTTCTATCACCAAAGATTCCAATCTTTGCCAGCCACATATCATACACTCCTTTCTCTTAGAACATCCAGCAACTGAAAGCCACAGCATATGCCCAAGCATAGAAAAGACTAATAGCATAGAAAATAATAGGAAAACTATATCCATACACCTAGCAGCTAGAGAAAGTAGATCCACCCATCTAGCAGCTAGAGAAACTAGATCCACAAATCTAGCAGCTAGAGAAACTAGATCCACAAATCTAGCAGCTAGAGTAACTATCTCCACACCTCTAGTAGCAGCTAGAGAAACTACTAGTAGTATTACATGTATATATAAATACCTAGTAGCTAGAGAAACTACTAGAACTTAGTATATCCACACCTCTAGCAGCCAGAATAACTACCAGTAAAACATCTAGCACTACGGTAACCATGGTAACCACACCTCTGTCTGCTTTTCGGGCCAGCTTCTCCTCCAAGTTCCTTGCATCTTTCTCCAGCAGACTTTTCCGGCTCCTTTCAAAAGCCTGGATGAAAGTTTCTCCCTCAAACACCATGAAAGGCACCCTGCAGGACATGAACAGGCGGTCGGCCAGTTTCTGGACCTGCCGACTCCCCGCAAACTCTCGCACCTGAAGCAGGAGTTTGAGAAATTTAAAATCACAGTTTCCTTTAGACTCTAGAAGAGTTATGACAAAAGTCAGTGGTACTGTTCTGGGAATCTCATGACTGACTTTTTGAAGTGTGTACACGATGGCCGGCTGGTCAGTCAGCAGCCTCTGCGTCAGCACAACATCCCGCAGACTCTTCAGCACAGCAACAGCTTGGGGGACGTCCTGCAGGGAGAATTCACACACTGGTCAGCATCACAACAGGTGAGAATTCAGACATTGGTCAGTATCACAACAGGTGAGAATTCAGACACTGGTCAGCATCACAACAGGTGAGAATTCAGACATTGGTCATCATCACAGGGCAGCCTGCAGAGGACAATTCCTACATTGATCAGCCCAACTGAAGGCTGCAGAGGAGAATTCCTACATTGATCAGCCCAACTGAAGGCTACTCACGCTGTGTCCGACTTGCAGAGCTGAGACCAGGTCAGAGTGCAGCTCCAGCAGTGTCTTCTCTGCCTGCAGCGCTGCACAGGAGGAAACAAGAGTTACTGAAAAGGCCGACCTCGTTAAAGGTACCAACTGGGGACCTGGTGATATGTTAAACCGTACAAACTGGGGACCTGGTAAAAGTTGGTGCTTTTAATTTTTTTAATGTCAAGTTGCTGAATATACAAGATACTTACCGCTCAAGCTCTCCTGTTTCTGGGCTCTCTTCAGATGTTTCCTCCTTTCCTTCTTACTGAGACTCCTCAGCCTAGGGAAAACTCCATGTCAGGTTATCATGGAAGATTAAAATGTGTTCATTAGCTGTGTCTGAGGAGCCGTATGTTCCAGCAGACAGTCAAGGATGCAAAAAACAAACCTTCCACGTTTCCTAGGAGACCTTTCAAGTAGTTACGCCATGCGGTTAGTTTGACACTGAATCTTGGCCTAAGAATCTTGGTCTAAGAATCTTGGTCTAAGAATCTTGGTCTAAGAATCTTGGTCTAAGAATCTTGGTCTAAGAATCTTACGATCTTGCGATACATGTTAGGGTGCCTACCATCTGCGATGTATGTGCCTGCCATCTGAAATGTATGTGCCTACAATCTGCCAATGCATATGCCTATCATCTGCCAATGCATATGCCTACCATCTGCGATGCATGTACCTACCATCTGCGATGCATGTACCTACCATCTGCGATGCATGTGCGTATAATCTGCCATTCATATGCGTACCATCTGCGATGCAAGTGCCTACCATCTGCGATGCAAGTGCCTACCATCTGCGATGCATGTACCTACCATCTGCGATGCATCAGCTCCCGCTGTACGGCTTTCCTGTCGTGTTCCCCTCGGATTCTGTTCCTCTCCGTAGCTGCGGCAAACTGCCACTCAGCCCAGGCCTTCTTCCTCTGCCGGAAACAACAAACATTAACCCTCAAACTGCCACTCAGCCCAGGCCTTCTTCCTCTGCCGGAAACAACAAACATTAACCCTCAAACTGACACTCAGCCCAGGCCTTCTTCCTCTGCCCAGAAACAACAAACATTAACCCTCAAACTGACACTCAGCCCAGGCCTTCTTCCTCTACCGGAAAACAACAAACATTAACCCTCAAACTGCCACTCAGCCCAGGCCTTCTTCCTCTGCCCAGAAACAACAAACATTAACCCTCAAACTGCCACTCAGCCCAGGCCTTCTTCCTCTGCCGGAAAACAACAAACATTAACCCTCAAACTGCCACTCAGCCCAGGCCTTCTTCCTCTGCCGGAAAACAACAAACATTAACCCTCAAACTGCCACTCAGCCCAGGCCTTCTTCCTCTGCCGGAAACAACAAACATTAACCCTCAAACTGCCACTCAGCCCAGGCCTTCTTCCTCTGCCGGAAACAACAAACATTAACCCTCAAACTGACACTCAGCCCAGGCCTTCTTCCTCTGCCCAGAAACAACAAACATTAACCCTCAAACTGACACTCAGCCCAGGCCTTCTTCCTCTGCCGGAAACAACAAACATTAACCCTCAAACTGCCACTCAGCCCAGGCCTTCTTCCTCTGCCGGAAAACAACAAACATTAACCCTCAAACTGCCACTCAGCCCAGGCCTTCTTCCTCTGCCGGAAACAACAAACATTAACCCTCAAACTGCCACTCAGCCCAGGCCTTCTTCCTCTGCCGGAAACAACATTAACCCTCAAACTGCCACTCAGCCCAGGCCTTCTTCCTCTGCCCAGAACAACAAACATTAACCCTCAAACTGACACTCAGCCCAGGCCTTCTTCCTCAATAACAACAGTAACAAAAGTAATTGACAGTAACAACAGTAACAGTAACTGACAGTAACTGACAGTAACTGACAGTAGCTTACAGTAACTGGCAGTAGCTTACAGTAACTGACAATAGCTTACAGTAACTGGCAGTAAACTGACAGTAACTGATATTAACAACAGTAGCAACAGTAACTGACAGTAACAACAGTAACTAACAGTAACTAACAGTAAACTAACAGTAACTGACAGTAACTGACAGTAACTGACAGTAACTTACAGTAACTGACAGTAACTGACAGTAACTGACAGTAACAACAGTAAACTGACAGTAACAACAGTAACAACAGTAAACTGACAGTAAAAACCAGCGACTGTTACCTCTGCCTCCTCCTGCTGCTCCCGCTGCCTCCTGTCCTCCTCAGACTCCCCAGCAGGTGGGGCCGGAAAGCTCACCTGCCGTAGCGCTGGCATCGTGCCCACCACACCTGAACTCTCCTCCCAATCCCAGTCTGACTCAGAATCCTCCCAATCTTCATCTGCAATCTTCCTTTTCCTCCTGATTGTCTTCCCCCTGCCCTGACCATCTTCTACTGTCTTCCCCCCGTCCTGACCGTGTTCTGCTGCCTTCCCCTTGTCCTGACCGTGTTCTACCGTCTTCCCCCTGTCCTGGCCGTGTTCTACTGTCTTCCCCCTGCCTTTGTCCCGCTCCTGTGCTGACTGCCGGGCACCACTTGTCTCTCCTTTCACAGCATCATTTCTCTTCTTCCTCAGCCGGTGACTGATGCTCCCAGCATCCTGTGCTGCTGGAGGAGGAGGCTGGACCGCCTGTTCCTCCTTCCTTACAGGTGGAGAGAAGGTGATCCTGCCTTTGGTTGCTATAGTTAACACAGACTGCACAGCAGATCGTTTCCTGTTCCTGGTCTTCATGCTGATTGCTTCCTCCTGGACAAGTGAAACAGTCGGGACAACATAATTAGGGTATTAGGACCTACTGGAATAGACTGGACAGCGACTTTTATCACTATTGTAACTCCATGATCTTGACCTCACAGAGATCTGTGTCCTACGGACTCTTGTTATCATCGCTATACTTAGAGTTGTTATTGTTTTCATTACTACCATTACCATTGTTATTGTTACCATATAACCATATGTTAATTTTTTGTTTGCATATGACTGTATGTATACTACATGTTTTGTTTATTTATGATGCAAGGCCCCACTGCAAAGCAGTGTCAACAACAGAGCTTGGCAGTCCTGGGAATAGCACTCACTCACTCTCTCCTTAGTCAGCCTAGCCATGGCGACTCTTGATTCCGGGCCTATATTATAGCCCTCAGTTTATAATATAGGCCCGGAATCAAGAGTCACCACGGCTATAGTCAGCCGTGGGGGCAGCATGATGTATGGAAATATGGCAGAAACAAATTAAAATTTCCTCCTAGACAACTGAAACAATCCGGACAAAATGGTTAGGTTCTTTTCCACTTGTGGCGGGCAGTAACTCACACAAGTGCCACGAAAATTATGTAGGGTCAATGTCTTTGGTAGAGTTCTGTCTTTGGGACGGTATATTAAACCTGTAATCTCCAAGCAGATGTTACGGTGGCAAAATCGAGTCAAGTGTTTTAAACACCCTGAGAAAGCATTGATGAATGTGAACCATGCGAAACCCAGCACCTAGAGTCTACGTCTAGCGAGATAATAGACGTTAAGCAGGGGAAAAAACAAGTAATCAACCAGAAAGTCAGCATCTTGCTACCGTAACATCTGCTTGGAGATTATGTTTACACCACACTCAAGTTTCTGTCAGTCAACAAGTTAAAACGATCGTGACGCGTTGTGATATCACAGCTCCACCCACAACTTGAACCTCTAAATTGTCTACGTACTGTGAACGAAAACTCACTGAAACTCACCCGCTTGTTACCAAAATGACGGTTCCTGTGGGTGAAATTGTTGAGGACGGAGCTCAGAAAAGTTCTTCGATCGTCTAATATTTCCCGCGAAACCTTGGCACCGCGTCATAACATGAATAATAATAGTTACCACTACATGAATTCCAAGATATGTACTGTACACAAACAGTTTAGTGCTTCAAGTCTGGATCTACACAAGCTACAGCTTTTTTGTCTGATATTTTATAATAGACACAAGTAACGCCCGAGTAAAACTCTGTCATTGTGATTCTTTCTGATATTTTTGTTGCGGTTGGATGTCTTCAGTTCTCGCGAGACAAAACGAGAGTGGCGAAATGGCGCCGACCGTGTCGAAGTGAAGCTAGATTTTGGCGTTTCGGTGAAACTTCGCAAACTTCTGCCCGCTAGCAGCCGCCCTAAGACATCGGAACCGTCTACCCGACAGGCTGACGGACCCCGACCACAGATCTGCTAGTTGGGCCTCACCAGAAAATTCAAAGATGGCGTCCAAGTTCAAGAAAGTTTCGGAAAAAGAGTACAAACCAGGTGATCTGATCTTCGCCAAAGTGAAAGGGTATCCTCACTGGCCGGCTCGGGTGAGAAACTCTCTTGTTTCACAGCTTCTCTTTCCTCGACAAAATAACCCTGTTTTAAAGTCATCGCGATTTAGAAAGAACAGCAAGTACCATGTTTGGTGGTGATCGCTTTAACTTAATAATGCCGAGATCGAGACCTCATTTACTTACTGCCCCCCTCCCCACTGCCAAACCCACGCCTGCATCCAAAGCTTGTTTCATTTTGCAAAATGAAGCCCACAACACGAGGTTAAACTAAGTAATCACAGGTGTACAGGAACATATGAAAATGTTTCATTTTTACATGAACAGATGTGTTTTAGCACCAGGCTCAAGGGGAAAGTCAGGGTTCGTTGGAAAATTAAACAAAACAAAGAGTTTTTTTCTTCCAAAAGGACGCTTGCAAATATATTACAGGAAAAAGTAAAGTTTTAGTGTCCGTATGTTATAAAGAGTTTTGGAGATGCCAGTTTGTGTATTTGATTCTCCTGTCCACAGTCACACCCTGTCATAAGGGTGCACATGTATCATAGTAAATAAACAAAGTTGTGTACTTTGTACAGCCTATTGTTTTATAAGAAGTTGTCTGCCAGACAGGATCCCCACAGCACAATAGGGCTGAGTTTGGACCAGTTTCCAGCTGGACAGGCCTGTTACCTAATCAAACTGCAGCTATGCCAGCTTATAGCTATACCCCCCTAAACCCTTATAGCTATACCCCCTAAACCCTTATAGCTATACCCCCTAAACCCTTATAGCTATATCCCCCTGAACCCTTATAGCTATACCCCCCTAAACCCCATCCAGTAGAGGGGTCCTGCTCCCTCCTCGCAACCCTAGAACACATTGTTTGTTTGTTTGTTTTGCTATTCTTGTTAGTTTGAATATTGTGTTTTTACAGCCTGTAAAGTTTCCAGTTTCTCTCTCTTTCCCACAGATTGACGAGTTACCAGAAGGAGCCGTGAAGCCGCCTGGAAACAAATATCCCATCTTCTTCTTCGGCACCTACGAAACGTAAGGACGTTGTACTTATCGCACATTTACTGCAGTGTAGGCAAATCTCGGACAGTCATTTCCTGCTTGCTGAAGTTGTTCATCGTGTGCTGATTTTTGTGTCTGTGTGACGATGTCACTTCTCCTGTTCACTTTGTCATCTTGTCTTCTCCCGTCTCCCCAGGGCTGTGCTAGGACCGAAGGACATCTTTCCGTACCACGAGTACAAGGAAAGATACGGGAAACAACGGAAGCAACGTAAATTCTTCAACGAAGCCCTGTGGGAAGCTGAGAACAACCCGACAGTCAAGTTCGCTGGAAACGTGAGTACAGGAAGGTTCTGGTCTCAGTTCTTTTTGGCTGCCAGTGTTCGAGTAGTCCTGCTGGCCTGCTCATGGCTATAATGTTGGTGTTATGCAGAAAGTCAGTACCCCCCTGTACTGATTCATGACTGCTGCAGTCCCAAACATCACTGTACTGATTCATGATTGTCTGCCAAACCCTAGGAGGAGCCATCGGCCTCAGAGGAGGAGGAGGAAGAGGAGGAGAAAGAGGAGGAGGAGGAGGAAGAAGAGGAGGAGGAAGACGATGAGGAGGAGGCTGGGAGTAAAGATGAAGAGGATGAAGACGATGAAAAGCTTGTGATTGATGAACATCCTGCCGCTCGTCCCAAAAAGGTGAAGTAAAGCGCTTTATTAAAAAAGCACAATTTACAGGGTTTGGTACAGAGGAGGGGTAGCACATTGTTGGTTTGGCAGGGTTTGGTACAGAGGAGGGGTAGCACATTGTTGGTTTGGCAGGGTTTGGTACAGAGGAGGGGTAGCACATTGTTGGTTTGGCAGGGTTTGGTACAGAGGAGGGGTAGCACATTGTTGGTTTGGCAGGGTTTGGTACATAGGAGGGGTAGCACATTGTTGGTTTGGTAGGGTTTGGTACAGAGGAGGGGTAGCACATTGTTGGTTTGGCAGGGTTTGGTACAGAGGAGGGGTAGCACATTGTTGGTTTGGCAGGGTTTGGTACAGAGGAGGGGTAGCACATTGTTGGTTTGGTAGGGTTTGGTTTATTTATGTTAAGTTTTCTCTCTCACAAAGGCCGACAAGAAGAAGCCAGCAGCAGCCAAGAAGAGAAAAGGAACGGCCGACTCTGAGAAGGTACCAAACCACTTTCACTTTCCGACTCTGAGAAGGTACCAAACCACTTTCACCTTCCGACTCTGAGAAGGTACCAAACCACTTTCACTTTCCGACTCTGAGAAGGTACCAAACCACTTTCACTTTCCGACTCTGAGAAGGTACCAAACCACTTTCACTTTCCGACTCTGAGAAGGTACCAAATCACTTTCAATTTTCTTTACCACCCTCAAATTCCTTATCTGCACACAACCCTCCTGCTGAGTACAATGGACCTTCCCTCCATCCCCTAAGGTGTAAAATGAACCTTCCCTCTGAACTTTCCCTTCCCAGAAAGCCCCAGCCAAGCGGAGAAAGAAGAGTGGCCCTGACAGCGACCAATCGGAGCAGGAGGATGGGAGTGAGGAGGAAGTGGACTATGATGAGGAAAGTGGTCCAGATGAGGAGACCTCTGATGATGAGGTGGGAAACCCAGCTGGTTTAGCACGTCGGCAGAACGTACTGCGCCTGCGCAAAACCTGGATTTTCGCTGGATTTTTGGTCAACCCTGCATCAGAATTTTGCCTGTTGCAGGCGATATCTTTTTCTACACAACATTTGAAAACTACAGACGGGATGTCACCCTTATATACGCGAATTCAACCTTATATGAGATGTTCTGCCGAAGTGCTATGCACAATACATTACGGGTTTCGCGCAGGCGCAGTGCGTTCTGCCGACATGCTAACTGGTTTGCTAGATGCAATAATGTAGCTGCTTCCTCTCCATCTGCACTTGTCTGTTGGTGACGTTTTTGGAGTCGTTTTTCCTGCTAGTAAGCGAACCTTGAACTGAGCCACCTAAACTTTCCTTGCAAGTGTGCAAGTCCAGTTAAGGAACTTCCTTGCAAGTGTGTAAGTCCAGTTCAGGAACTTCCTTGCAAGTGTGTAGGTCCAGTTAAGGAGCTGGTTTTGAAGTAAGGAGTTGGACCGATCTCACCTGACCTCTGTTGACCCCTGTTGACCTCTGTTGACCCCAGGACTTTGTTCCTGAGAAGAAACCCGGCAAGAAACAGCAGCGAGGAAGGAAGAAAGCTGCGGCCAGTTCAGGCTCGGAAGACGGGGAGGAAGAAGGGTCAGAGGAGAGCAAGGAAAGCTCCGAGGAGGAAACGGAGGAGAAACCAAAACCCAAGAAAAGAAAAACACCCGAGAAGAAAGGTGAGAAAGCGTACCTGTGCAGTAAAACACCTGGTTTGACAGGTGCAAAACATACTTATTAATGAATCACATGGGAACAAAAGTGAGAGAATGTTACTATGCAGATGTTTTACAGTAGGCTTGTTGGTTCTACTGCAGCGGTCAGCGGTGTTACTTATTGTTTATTGTTCTACTGCAGTGGTCAGCGGTGTTACTTATTGTTTATTGAGCAATGTTACTTATTGTTACTTATTGTTACTTATTGTTTATTGTTCTACTGCAGTGGTCAGCGGTGTTACTTATTGTTTATTGAGCAATGTTACTTATTGTTACTTATTGTTACTTATTGTTTATTGTTCTACTGCAGTGGTCAGCGGTGTTACTTATTGTTTATTGAGAAATCAAAGCCCTTCGCAGCCTCACAGCTGAATTATGGGAATTGTGTTGTTTTGTTCCTCTAAACCATAGATAGTGATGTTAACAAAAACATGCCGTTTGTTTAAACAGTAGTAGTTGTAAGTACAAGGTAAGGTAAGGTAAGTTGTTACTTTTAACTGACTTTGTTTTCCTGACAGCCCGTAAGCCGGCCGGCAGCCGCCCGCCCGCCAAGCCCCGAGCGAGAGCGAAGAAACCCGACCCCGCAACACCCCCCTCCCTCTCCTCCGACAGCAGCGCAAACAGGTAAATAACAACGGCTAAACAGGTAAATAACAACGGCTAAACAGGTAAATAACAACTGATAAACAGGTAAACAACGGATAAACAGGTAAATAACGGATAAACAGGTCAATAACAACTGATAAACAGGTAAATAACAACTGAGAAACAGGTAAATAACAACTGAGAAACAGGTAAATAACTGATAAACAGGTAAATAACAACTGAGAAACAGGTAAATAACAACGGAGAAACAGGTAAATAACAACTGAGAAAATTGTTTAGTGACTCGGAAGGAGAGGTGGTGAGCTGATGTTTGTTTGTTTAGTGACTCTGAAGGAGAGGTTGTGAGCTGTTGTTTGTTTGTTTAGTGACTCGGAAGGAGAGGTTGTGAGCTGATGTTTGTTTGTTTGTTTGTTCAGTGACTCGGAAGGAGAGGTGGTGAGCTGATGTTTGTTTGTTTGTTTGTTCAGTGACTCGGAAGGAGAGGTGGTGAGCAGCTGGAAGAAGCAGGAGGCCCTGCGGAGGAAGGAGGCGGAGGAGAAACTGCGCCGCGCTCAGGAGGAGGAGGAGAAGAAACAGCGGGAACGGGAGAAGGAGGCGGCACGGCAGCTGAAGGAAGAAAGGAAGGAGAGAAAAAAACAGGTCAGTGTTTCATTCATGTTGTCATGGCAACATGCTGGGGTTCCATTCATGTTGTCATGGCAACATGCTGGGGTTCCATTCATGTTGTCATGGCAACATGCTGGGGTTCCATTCATGTTGTCATGGTAACATGCCAGGATGAGATCCATGTTGCCATGGTAACATTCCAGGATAAGATGTTCATTGTTGTCATGGTAACATGTTAGGATAAGTTGATGTCATGGTAACATGCCAGCATGAGATTCTTGTTGTCATGGTAACAGCTGATAAATCAAGAAATGTCATCTGCCTGGTTTCTCTGCAGGAAGAGGAGGAACGAAAGAAGCAGAAGGATGAAGTAAAAGACGACAAAAGGAAGGAAGGGAACAAGAAAGCTGAAAACAGGGAAAGGAAGAAGGAGGAGAAGAAGAAGAGGGATGAAAAAGCTGAGGACCAGAGAATAAAGAAGGAACAAGAAAGGCGCAGAAAGAAGGAAGAAGAGAGAAGGAAAAGGAGAGAGGAAGATAAAAGACAGGAGGAGGCAGAAGAATCAGATGAGGAAAAAGTGAGCAACGTTAGTTTTGTGTTACAAAACTTAGTTTGAAACTGATGCATGGAACATGTCGGAGGGAATCTGACACAGCGCCTCCTGACTGTTTGGTTGTGTATTGCAGGACAGTGAAGCCAGAACAGCAGTGGACGACAGAAAGGAGGAACTGAAGAGACAAAAAATGGAGAAAAAGAGGTAAAAACATCACCCAAAAAATACCCTGGGGCCACAACTAGTGCTGTAGTTTGGCTGTGGTGAGAGTTTTTCCTCAGTGAATCTGAGTAATAGATGGGTTGTGTCAGATTACATGTGGGGTTGTGTCAGGTTACATCGGGGGTTGTGTCAGGTTGCATGGGGCTGTATATGGTTGTATCAGGTTGCATGGGGCTGTATATGGTTGTATCAGGTTACATAGGGGGTTGTATCAGGTTGCATGGGGCTGTAATGCAGGCCTGCGTTGTATTATGTAATATTTATTGTATCTACTCCACGTGCTGATCTCTTTTTCAGACAAGATAAGTTCCTGGAAAAGGAGAAGAAGAAACGGTTGAAACTGGAGCAGAAAATGGAGCAAAAGAAGCAAGAAAAGCAGGAGAAGAAAAAAGGTCAGGAAATTTCTTGAACATCAAACTTCAAAGGTCTCAGCCTTCAGTGCATGCCTGACTTGCTAAATGGTGACCGAGTCTGTCTAGCGAATGGTGCAGCTTAGCCCCCTGCTGGTTTTGTGGTGTATTGCAGCCATGAGCGTAGGTGGCACAGTGACAGCTGGCCTCTACTTGTTGCTCCCCCTAACAGTTTTGTTGTGTACTGCAGCCATGAGCCTAGATGCCACAGTGACTGAGCTGGTCCAGTCTTTGAAGAGATCACTCATGGCTGGTAAAGCTGTAAGTCTGCACTTTGTTCTATGGCCACAAGGGGGCGCAAGTGGGCTGGTGTCTGCCAAGTTGAACCCTTGAGGAAACCAATAATAACTGGAAAAGTACTTCATTGATCCAAATTCTTCCCAGTCATGACACAAAACTAGTGGATTGAATCAAGGGCAACATTGGTGTGAGACACTGGCACATTTGCTTTCCTTGGCCACCTAGCAGTTGCCGAGAAAACTGCAATGAGCGCATGTTGGGTTTATTGCAGAGTTGGTTGAGGATCATGTCAGGAGGCTGCAGGCTGCCCTCGTTTTGTCCCTCCAGCTCACAGCTCCCGTAAGTATGGCCCTTTCTGTGGCCCCATAGTAAGTATGGCCCCTTCTATAAGTCTGGCCCCTACTGTAAGTATGGCCCCTTCTATAAGTATGGCCCCTTCTATAAGTATGGCCCCTTCTGTGGCCCCATAGTAAGTATGGCCCCTTCTATAAGTCTGGCCCCTACTGTAAGTATGGCCCCTTCTATAAGTATGGCCCCTTCTATAAGTATGGCCCCTTCTGTGGCCCCATAGTAAGTGTGGCCCCTACTGTAAGTATGGCCCCTACTGTAAGTCTGTTTGTTTCTGTAGCTAACGTTCCTGATGTTTCTGTCCGTAACGTTCCTGATGTTTCTGTACCTAACGTTCCTGATGTTTCTGTCCGTAACATTCCTGATGTTTCTGTACCTAACGTTCCTGATGTTTCTGTACCTAACGTTCCTGATGTTTCTGTCCGTAACATTCCTGATGTTTCTGTACCTAACGTTCCTGATGTTTCTGTACCTAACATTCCTGATGTTTCTGTTTGTGCAGGACATTCCGCGGAGTTTGGAGGTTCTTGAAGAGCTGAACTCGCTCCCACTGACGGCCGCTATGCTGAAGAGGAACATCGACATTCTTCGCACCATCAAAAGGGTCAGTCAGAGAAACCTCCTCACCAAAAACCTCCTTACTAACCCACCATGTAAACATCCTCACCAGTCAAACATCCTCACCAGTCAGACAAACATCCTCACCAGTCAGACAAACCTCCTCACCAAAAACATCCTCACTAACCCACCAAGTAAACATCCCACCAAGTAAAGCACAAGGTTGAGAACTAAAAACATTAACCAAGCTGGGCAGACTTATAGAGTCTATGCTAATTTTGTTTCATCACTTTTCTATTTTATATGCTAGAAAGAATTATAGTACAGGTCAATGCTGCCCCAAACCTCTGCCCTTTGCCCCCTGTAGGTGGCCCTAACCTTTGCCCTTTGCCCCTGCAGGTTAGGAAGTACAAAGGCAGCGAGGCTGTGCAGCAGAAGGCAGAGTTCCTGTACAGTAAGTACAAGTCGATGCTGCTCCTACACGACAGCGAGATGCACGCCCACACCGCCCACAAACCCAACCAATCAGCAACCGGGGAACAGCCCAAGGACGTTGCCATGGCAACAGGACAGGAGGAGGAGAAAGAGAACTCGGGAGGGACCCAAACAGGTAGCTGTTGTCTTACTTGCACACCTGTCCTTGTTACAGACACATTTTACCTGCAGGACCCCTGCACGAGGTCTTGCTTTTCTTCAAGACGTTCCTAAGACGTGAAGTCTTGCTTTCCTTCATGATGTGACAATGACTTCATGATGTTTCTCCCATGTTTCCTCCTTGAAGACCTTCCTAAGACATGTTTCTCCCATTGTTTCCTCCTTGAAGACGTTCCTAAGACGTGTTTCTTCCTTTGTTTCTTAAGACGCTCAGCCAGCAGCAGGAGACGGTCCAGGGGACGGGGGGCAGCAGCAGCAGTTGGAACAGCCACCAGGGGAGGAGCAGCGGATGGAGGAACAGCCAGAAGAGGCAGCGGACAGACCGACTGGGCCAACCCCCGGGCCACTGAGCGGGCCACTGAGCGGGCCAGAAGTGCTGAAGTGAGTATTGCTGACTGAACCTTTCTCTACTAACTTGTTCTACATGCGGAGTGGTGTGCATCCTGAAAACTGGTCCTCAGTATTACAGGTGTGTCCAGCCGTGGCAGGTCGCAGGTCGGTTTCCTGTTTTTCTCACCTGTTTCTGTTGTTCCCTCAGGTTGGATTCTCTGCCCAGCGTTCCAGTCTCAACTAATCTCCAGCTAGAAAAACAGCTGTCTGACCAAGCAGCCAATCAGAGCCCAGATGTACCCAGTAATGAGAAGATGGCTGTTGATCCTGCAGAACTGTAGCTAACCAAATAAGCGGCTGTCCATAGTTTTAGTTTTCACCTGTACATACCTGCATCAGCTGGGCAAGGAACTTTTCATACTGAAGAAAGTTGCGCATGTAGTAAGGAACTTCGTGTCTCAATTCTGTGCAAATAAATGAAATATCCAGTTCTCTAGCATCGCATCTCTTTGTACTTTGTTACAACTGGTATCACATTACAGCTGTTTCCATGACAACTGGTCCCCATGACAACTGTCACATTACAGCTGTCTCCATGACAACTGGAGTCATTTTAGCGCTGTTACCATGGGAACATGCTGATAGTAAACCCGCCCTGCATGGTACAGGAAAAGATGAGCTGTACAGTCCGTACTGCTGACACCAGACCAGGGCTCGAGCCAGCACACGTTTTTCTCTCAATTACCGGAACTTTGCAGCGCCTGACGGAAAAAATTTGAAACCAATCCGTCAAATTTGACAGAAAAAATCATGGGTTAAAGTATAATAACATCCGAAGGACCACCAACAACCACTCTAAACCCCACCATTTGCTTCTCAAATTGCTTGAAAATCCATGGTCCCCGGACCTAGCTTGCCTCCAAATCCGATCACGAACCTGGGCTGACAGAAAAACATTTCGAGCTGGCTAGAGCCCTGCACCAGACCCTCAGACTATTTATCATATCATTGTTTAAAGGGATTTTGTCAAGTTTCCATGTTGTATTGAACACATTGTCATGTTTCCATAGAAGCTGAGGTCACATGTAGAGAAGTACAACCTTGTACCATGTTGTTTGTGTAGTACAACTGAGGGAGGTGTACCATGTTGTTTCTGTAGTACAACTGAGGGAGGTGTACCATGTTGTTCTGTAGTACAACTGAGGGAGGTGTACCATGTTGTTCTGTAGTACAACTGAGGGAGGTGTACCATGTTGTTTCTGTAGTACAACTGAGGGAGGTGTACCATGTTGTTTCTGTAGTACAACTGAGGGAGGTGTACCATGTTGTTTCTGTAGTACAACTGAGGGAGGTGTACCATGTTGTTTCTGTAGTACAACTGAGGGAGGTGTACCATGTTGTTTCTGTAGTACAACTGAGGGAGGTGTACCATGTTGTTCTGTAGTACAACTGAGGGAGGTGTACCATGTTGTTCTGTAGTACAACTGAGGGAGGTGTACCATGTTGTTTCTGTAGTACAACTGAGGGAGGTGCACCATGTTGTTTCTGTAGTACAACTGAGGGAGGTGTACCATGTTGTTTCTGTAGTACAACTGAGGGAGGTGTACCATGTTGTTCTGTAGTACAACTGAGGGAGGTGTACCATGTTGTTCTGTAGTACAACTGAGGGAGGTGTACCATGTTGTTTTTGTACCATGTTGATTTTGTAGTACACATTTATGATTTACTGGATGAAAGCAGGAATGCCATTTTTATTTTCGCAACATAAAATGTGGACAGTCGTTACATTAATTTTGCTACATGAACGCTACAGTAGAAAGTAAAGCCACTGTCAAGTTTCGCTACATGTAAATAGCAACGTTCAAACTGGATCCATTATGTAGCTATAGGTACCACGTGCAGAATAAATGGGAAAATGTTGACTCGTGGAAACACTGGAATGTCTGGGGTTCGTTTGTTTTTTGCAGTTGTTGAATTTTGGCCAGAAAAGCCGTCAGACCTCGCCGATCCAGTCACTTGTACTCTCACACTTTTACAATCCCCCCTCAACAACACAAACACAACACAGTCCATACAGAACTGAGCTGACAGACTAGCTTCAAACACAGACCCACAGTTCAGACGTCTGGCACTCAATACTACACTGGCCAGCGCTAAAGGAAAGGATGGACACAACTACAATCTGTATTTGTATGTTCAGTTCAGTTCATGCTAGGTTTTGATACTGTATAAGTGCGACATTGTGTAGCCTCGGTAAAGACAGTTGACAGTTCTGAGGCCCTAGCAGGTCCCGGTGCTTTAGGAAAGGCCCCGACAACAAGCAGGACAGTAAGGTACATATAAAGCAGTCCTCAACTGAGGTGAAGCATGATGCTTTTTCAAGTAGCTAAAAGTGCACGGCAGCTTTGTTAGAGCTCTCATAGCCAAGCACACCGGGTCACGCCTACTCTTCTCAATAAGTGTGTTGGGTTCTTTCATCAGGACAGCGTCAGCGTCAATAAGTGTGTTGGGTTCTTTCATCAGGACAGCGTCAGCGTCAATAAGTGTGTTGGGTTCTTTCATCAGGACAGCGTCAGCGTCAATAAGTGTGTTGGGTTCTTTCATCAGGACAGGGTCATCAGGACAGCGTCATCAGGACAGGGTCAGCCGAATTTTCTCCATCTGGATGGGCAGCAGCTGGGACATCTCTGTGCAGATTTCCAACTCGCTCTGAAATAAAGCAGAACAGACTCAGTAATCAATAAGTAATAATCAAACCTACTCCGTGGAGTAAAGCAGAACAGACTCAGTAATAAGCAAAACTACTCCGTGGAGTAAAGCAGAACAGACTCAGTAATAATCAAACCTACTCCTCACCTGTACTTTGTCTGTAATGTCGGGATGGCCAGTGCAGTAGTCCACCACAAACTGGTAATGGTCCAGGCTGCAGGAGGGAGGGAGCATGTTAGTGACGGCCCTCACCACCCCTACTGCAATATCAATCTGTTAATGGTCTAACAGTCATCCCCCCTAGCTATTAATGGTTCAGCCCTCATACACTTACTGACCTTCCCCCATGTTAATGGTCCAGCCCTAATACACTTACTGACCTCCCCCCATGTTAATGGTTCAGCCCTCATACACTTACTGACCTCCCCCCATGTTAATGGTCCAGCCCTTATACACTTACTGACCTCCCCCCATGTTAATGGTCCAGCCCTAATACTGCCCAACATGAGCAGCCCCACACACATGCACTGCACACACACCCCCCACACACACAAAATGGTTCCATCAACAACCTTTTGGACATGTTTTGCAGCTTCAGCTGGGGGTCAGAGCTCAGGAACTTGGAATATCTGCAAAACAAAAACAAAGAAAACGTCATGACTGTGAGGGAACAGTTAGACATTGGGAAGTGAAAACTGGAAGTGGTGGGAGAAACGTGAGGGAACAGTTAGACATTGGGAAGTGAAAACTGGAAGTGTTGGGAGAAAAGTCTGCCATGATGATGTACTCACAGTCTTCCCACACAGAAGTGCGCCACCAGGGCAGGACGCAGCGTGTCTTCTGAAAACGTCTTGGGCATCTCCTTATCAGCATTTCTCAAGGAGTCTGGAACATTGGGAAAAAGGAACAATGAGTCGCCATCTGTAAATCTAACGTTATCTCATAAAGGAGAAGAATAACACAAAAACATCATAAAGACTTACCTAAGAACATCTGGTAGTGGTTAATGGACTGCTGTGCCCTGCAGGAGAAGAGAAAAATTTGGAACAAAATATAAACAACAAATCTGCTCACAGCAGTAAGGATCCAGTTTATAACATGTGGCCAGTAGAGTTGGTATGTTCCGTTGACCCTTGCCCTGTTTAACCCTAGTTAACCCGATAACATGTGGCCAGTAGAGTTGGTATGTTCCGTTGACCCTTGCCCTGTTTAACCCTAGTTAACCCGATATGTGACCAGTAGAGTTGGTATGTTCCGTTGACCCTTGCCCTGTTTAACCCTAGTTAACCCGATAACATGTGGCCAGTAGAGTTGGTATGTTCCGTTGACCCTTGCCCTGTTTAACCCTAGTTAACCCGATAACATGTGGCCAGTAGAGTTGGTATGTTCCGTTGACCCTTGCCCTGTTTAACCCTAGTTAACCCGATAACAGGTGACCAGCAGAGTTGGTATGTTCCGTTGACCCTTGCCCTGTTTAACCCTAGTTAACCCGATATGTGACCAGTAGAGTTGGTATGTTCCGTTGACCCTTGCCCTGTTTAACCCTTGTTAACCCGATAACAGGTGACCAGTAGAGTTGGTATGTTCCCGTTGACCCTTGCCCTGTTTAACCCTAGTGAACCCGGGAACATGTGACCAGTAGAGTTGGTATGTTCCGTTGACCCTTGCCCTGTTTAACCCTAGTGAACCCGGGAACATGTGACCAGTAGAGTTGGTATGTTCCATTGACCCTTGCCCTGTTTAACCCTAGTGAACCTGTACTCACAGAGTGTTGATTTTCTTGATAGCGTGAACCGTCGGTCTCTCGTCTCCCATTTCCGCAATGGCGACCTTCAAATCCAGCATCTCACTGTGGAACAAACACATGGTGAAGGTCGGGTTTCTGGTAGAGTAAATCACAACTTAGATACAAGATGGCTTTACTGGGAATAAAGTGTTGCACCTGAAAAATCTCACCTGTATGTCTGAATATCTCACCTGTATGTAAAATCTCGCCTGTATGTCTGACTATCTCACCTGTATGTAAAATATCTGACCTGTAAGTCTGAATATCTCACCTGTAGGTCTGAATATCTCACCTGTAAGTCTGACTATCTCACCTGTAGGTCTGAATATCTCACCTGTATGTCTGAATATCTCACCTGTATGTCTGAATATCTCACCTGTAAGTCTCGGCGATTTCGTACATGAGTTGCCGGCACACCAGTAAGTAGTGTTGCTGGTTGAGTTCAGACAGGAGCGACTGTAACATGTCCACGCGCCGCTTGTGCATTTTGCACCGTCGCTCGAAGTCCTGCTCGAAAAACGACAGAGCTCGGAACAGCTGACTCCAGTCCTGGGGGGGGGGACAAATTAGAATTTCCCTTCTAGGAAGTAAATCCGAACTCACGATTCTGGATACGGTACTGGAAAAAGCACGGTTCTGGATACGCGTGGACTATCCAGAATCATGCCTGAGTACACAGAAAGAATGGTTCTGTGTACAACACTCCTCTCTGCAAAATCTCTTGAAACATGGCAAACTTGGTATCACTGGAAAGCTCTCCCAGCCAGGAGTTGTAAACTGAAAACCAAACTTCGATATCTTGTGTCGTTGTTAAAAACCCCAACCCTACCAGAGCACACCTCCAAATTGCACCTACCTGTGTGATCTCTACAGTCCTACCTGTGTGATCTCCAGAAAGTCTGTGACGTGTCCATCCAAGACATAAAACTCCTTTGCTGCGTTCACGTATTTCTGGCCCACCAGGAACACGGGCCGCGCCTGTAGCACACAGAACACACCAATCACAACCTGCCTGCAGGAACACAGGCCGAGCCTGCAGCACACAGAACACACCAATCACAACCTGCCTGCAGGAACACAGGCCGCGCCTGCAGCACACAGAACACACCAATCACTACCTGCCTGGGGCGCCTCCTAGCAGATTGCTAAAAATCACTGCAAAAATGGTGTCAAGGTGCAGACAGAACAAGTTGTTTGTTTAAACTTTAAGCTAATATGGAATGGTTTTCTAACTGATCTTGCACTGACCAGGTTAACGACTTGGTTAACCTTCACTAACCTGGTCGAAGTCTGTGACCTTCCTGTCTGTAACCTGATCCTCCAGTGCCGTCAGCTCCAGACTTTCAAATCTCAACAGACTCTTCTCATCACCATGGTGACAGACCGGCCCATCTGCACCTGGGGAGGGAGTTCAAAATCTATTTCTTTGTTTCGACCTACTTTAATTCTGACTCTGCAGTATAATTCCCGTGTACGCCTTGGCAACAACTCATAACTCCTCCCTCACTGCTTCATTCCTTCCTTCTCTCCTTACCTTCTGTCTTTCCTGGATCGTCTTCCTTTTCTTGTTTGTCATCGTTATGGCTACCATCGCTACCGGCAACAGCCCCGCCCTCTGCCACTTCCTTCTGCTTTTTTCTGTCGATCTCGCCGATGTCATCCATCAGGGCCTGCCTGGAGCGAGGGAACGAGTGAGAGAAAATTTAGATAACAGCCCTGGAGAAATAGAACGAGGGAAAGGGAAAAAGATAACATGGAGAAACAGAATGAGTAAGAGCAAAGTTAGATAACAGCTGTGGATAAATGGAATGAGTGAGTATTCTCTGAGAGAGAGAGAGAGAGAGAGAGAGTGTGAGAGAATAAATGAGTAC
>CM023838.1:42500-287500 GCA_013266295.2 Branchiostoma floridae x Branchiostoma japonicum
CACCAGTTACCATGGTGACAGTCATCTGGTCCAGGTCATTGACATATGCATTATGAGTTTTGAGAAGAAGAAGAAACTGAGCAAAAACAATAATCTTCAATGCAGGAATAGGTAAGAGGTCAGATCTTTACCTTTTCATTGTCGCCCAATTTGGGGTAGGTCTGTGCCAGGTAGTACAGAGTCAGTGTGTGAGTTTTCTCAAACTCTGCCAGCCTAGACTTCGGACTGCCAAACGGCTCGGCACTCAGCAATCTGATATAATAGACAACAACACAGTCACTACAGCACTCAGCAATCTGATAATAGACAACAACACAGTCACTACAGGACTCAGCAATCTGATAATAGACAACGACACAGTCACTACAGGACTCAGCAATCTGATAATAGACAACGACACAGTCACTACAGGACTACCATAACACAGTGACTACAGAACTCAGCATTGTACAGTGCTCACAGAATAGACAGCAACAAAATTATTCAGTTTCCTTTATTCAACAATAACAATGTCTAAATGTTCAACAGTTAGCAGCACATGTACCTACCAATCTTACTCATTGTTGTACTGAAGAACATAGTACATGTAGCTGTAGGTGTAGCTGTAGGGGGGGAGGGGTACCCACAGGGGGGGGGGGGGGTACTTACTCATGTAGCTGCAGGGGGGGTTGTCCCACGTTGTGCATGTAGAGTTTGTAAAGTTCCTCGGCTTCCTGGGGGGGGGGCACCAGGGCTGGTTACGTCAGAGCAAACAATGTGACTAATTAAGTAACAACAGAAATGTGATCGACCAAAGTTTTGCATCTGATCTTGATGCAACATTTTATTTATTTACAAATGTATCTATTTTTTTACGTTCCGTCCCACCTGTAGGATCTCCAGCGCCTTCTCTGGTTCCGATCGCGAAACCCACAGGATCCCCAGCTGGAGTAAACAACAACAAAACCGTAAACAAACAGTTACAAACAACACTGCACTATTTATGTTTGTTTTTGCGACGTTTCCTCTTCTTCCACTCCAAACAAGTGAGCTCAATGACCTGGCCAGACGTCTGTCACCATGGTAACTGGTGCTGTAGCAGACAGCCTGTGGTGTTAGGTTACATTATGTAGCAAGTGGCAGGACAGAGTTGGAGGGGCTGGTCACCATACATATGAATGTGTTTGAGTAAGAGCAGTAGTTTGTTAATTGTGCTAGACCATGTGAAGGTTAACATTATGTATTTGCCTTGCAAATGCTACCTTTCTAGTTTTACTCTGATTTTTTCATTCAGCTAATTTGTGGCCCAAGGTTGTAAGGAAAGTGAAAGTGGCTGACCTGGGTAAGACAGGTGAGAAGTGAAAGTGCCTACCTGATTAAGACAGGTGAGGAGTAAAAGTGCCCACCTGATTAAGACAGGTGAGAAGTGAAAGTGCCTACCTGATTAAGACAGGTGAGAAGTGAAAGTGCTTACCTGATTAAGACAGGTGAGGAGTGAAAGTGCTTACCTGATTAAGACAGGTGAGGAGTGAAAGTGCTTACCTGATTAAAACAGGTGACGAGTGAAAGTGCCCACCTGGGTAAGACAGGTGAGGAGTGAAAGTGCCTACCTGATAAAGACAGGTGAGGAGTGAAAGTGCCTACCTGGTTAAGACAGGTGAGGAGTGAAAGTGCCCACCTGATTAAGACAGGTGAGGAGTGAAAGTGCCTACCTGATTAAGACAGGTGAGGAGTGAAAGTGCCTACCTGATTAAGACAGGTGAGGATGGTGTTGACGCAGCGCTGGTCCATCTTGTGTCCCTGCAGGAGTTCGGCACACCTGGAGAAATACTGCTCACCTGTCGGAACCTCCTCCGTGTCACTGAAGTTCACCCCGAGATGGAACCAAACCTCGCCCAGCTGCAGGGTCAACTCTGCACAAACAAACAAACAAACAAACACTGAGTTGGAACCACACTTTGAGTTGAAATGAATGAATGAATGAATGAATGAATGAATGGGTTAATGAATGAATGAATGAATGGGTTAATGTAACATTGGATACACCCACAATTTCATGTATTTCTACATACGGCAAGCTAACCCTCATCACAACTTAATATGCCCTGACAAACTCACCGATATTTTCCTCTGCTTGTGAGTCGTCCTGAAACCCCTTGAGAGCCTCGCTGATCTGCAGCAGCAGTTCCCGTGCTTTGTACTTGGACCTGTAGGGCTCAGTCTCCGGATCCTGGCGGGACTCCTGGGGGGTTACACGAACACTCATATCGCACCCAGAGCCCTGCCTATATAGGTCTATGTGGGAATGGGTTAGGGTTAGGATCAGGCACGGCTTAAAACCTTAACTGTGCCTGATCCTATCCCTTACCCATTCAGGATAGTCTCCGACTGTATCCAAGAACGTAATACGTATTACGTGTGTGGACTATCAAGAACTGTGCCTCAACATGGGTCTGGATAAAGCACAATTCTGCACACTTATCTGCCAGGGACACTAACCGCATTATAACTCACAGGGACCCCCTCAGGCCAAACCATGCAATTTTTTTTGTTTCATTGATTTAAATAACGTAAAATGCTGTGATTATTTATATTCGTTACCTCTTTTGGTTTAAACCAATTCTAATTAACCCTACAGCCTCCTACATTTACGCAGTTACCAAGGTGCGAGAGGAAGCCGGAAGTACCAGATTGTTTGCTGTAGAATGTTACATGTTATTCTATGTCTGACTGTCAACATCTGACCTGTACTTAGCCCAGGCAGTGCAGCAAAAATGTACTATAAAGGTCTTTCAATTATTGGCGTAAGTTATGCTGCCTCAGATCGCAGTGCATAATGTGTTTTTGAGGAGACATTTCGTAACAGGGTGGATTTTAATGAACAAAATATAAGCCATGTCACTGCATGCGTAGCGGTGGGGAGGGGGGCGCCACTGACTTGTAACGTTTGTAATGTTGACAACAGAAACAACAACAACATCAACAACAGGCGCCGTGGAGCAGCCCAGGTCCTCCCCGGCCTCCCTGCCGACTTACCTCCTCGCTCAGCCGCCGGGCGCGCGCGTACTCCTCAAACCCCTGGGTACGCAGGTACTCAGTCGCCATGTTGGGAGTGGTGCTGCGGTTTGCTGTTCAGCCGCAAGTCGGCGCTTCTGTATGGTCTCAGAGCAGACGGCTCATGACGTCATGATGGGTCCAAGCAGATGTGCGGCGGAGAAGGTTAACCGCCGAGACACGTCACTATTTTCCCTCCCATTTTCCATCTGCTCGGAGACTGGCAGATTTCACGAGTCCAAGTTTGGGCAGAACTCAAGCATGAAGATGTGTCAAAACAAGTTTTTTTTCTATTCTAGTTTCTGTTGTTTATTTTATTTCATCCTAAGCTAACAAAATGAGTGTGAAGATACATACCAGACGATGAAGAGTCTGAGAGTTCGTGTCTAATTTGCAGAAGAAGTTTCGGGTTTGATATCTCGTGTTATGCTAGGTTAATGATTCTTGGTGGCAGACTTTGATGTCAGGAGAATTGGTAGAGGTTTGGGCCCCCTAGCAGTGAATATTAGAACTGCATGGGCATTTTTCTTATAAAATACGAGGATAACTGAAGAAAGGAAGGATAGATTGAGTTATTTGGGACATGCAGGTAGCAAGGAAATAATCTAAATAAGGAGTATATTTCATAAATCATATCAAGTTGAATGAGTAAAGTTTTTTGGCGTATCTTATTACCTGGATGTCTAACCTTCACCAAAGTATATTTTACAGTTCCAGTGTTTACACTACATGTAGGACTTTAAGGCATGTTCAGTTGCGCTTATCCTGCGAAAGAACACCAGTTTCTCCTCAAGTTCCTGTCAAGCACGGCTACTTAAGTCCAACATCCTCCTCGTTACTTTCTTAAGTGTCCATACAGGTAACACAAGTAATCTATGGCAGGTGGGACATCAACAGGTTCACAACAGGCACACATTAGCATAATGTACATGTTGTATGCAGTTTGTACTGATGTACATGTATAGGATGGTGGCGGCTCGCTCCATGTATGCAAAGCCTGTGATGGCACATATATATATGCTTTCAACCAATTTCTGAATTACTATAATGTATGTGAGGCTGACCTAAGAACTGAGCATATTTAATGAGTATCTTTTTGGGATCTTTTATTAGCGTGTATTAAAGTTTTGTATCCAGGTCTGCGAGATTTGTGTCATTAGAGCTTACAGCGGTGTTAACTCGTGCATGCTCAGCTCCATTTCTTCAGTTTTTACATGATCCCCGTCGGGCTTCCTCCAGTCGACCTCTGACCCACCACTTCATGTGGTTGACCCATCATACATGACCTCTGACCTGCAGCTTGATGTGGCAGACCCCTCGCACATGACCTCTGACCTGCAGCTTGTTGTGGCAGACCCCTCGCACATGACCTCTGACCTGCAGCTTGATGTGGCAGATGTGCGGCGGAGAAGCCACCGAAGCACGTCAATTTTCCCCGCCATTTTTCAGAACATCAGCATGAAGATGTGTCAAAACAAGTTTTTTTTAATCTATTATAAGTTTGTTTTTGTTTTTTTTAAACATTTTTAAAAACTCTCCTATGCCGTACCTTGTAACCCTGTTCAGCAAGGGATACTGAACTGTCAAGTGTGAATGGACTTTGTTGTTTTAAACATTTTAACCCTGCTTAAATGTTTACTCGAGTGAGTGTCCTCCAGCCTCTTGTAAGCACTTTAATGTATTTCAATCTTTATTACAGATATCAAAGTTCTCTTACGATTCTATGATGTACTAAATGTAAATACCAACTCAGTTCAGACTCTGCAAGTCTGCAATAAAGATTCACAAATGAGACGTGCGAGTCGTTAGGAGAAACCAAAGCATCAGTTTTATTAGCCACTCTACTCTGTTGTCTTCCATGCAGAATGCAGACGGATCTGCTGACAACACGTCGCGCCGAACTTCCCCCCAGAACGCTCCGACCGCAGCCCCGACCGAACCCCGCGCAAACTCCGCAGGCTTCGGCGGCGGGCTGGAGGATCATGGGAGCTTCTGGGGGGAAGCATGAAGTGCTGGAGTGTCGACAATGAGACAAAGGAACAAATGGAGTTATCAGCCATCCCCTTTCAGAGCCCCAAACAGTTTCAGGATTCCCCTATCAGAGCCCCAAACAGTTTCAGGATTCCCCTATCAGAGCCCCAGGCTGAGCAGTTTTGGGGTCCAAGATGGTTGCAGTCTCCCAAACTCATAGATAATAGCAAAAACCCCCGTCTGGGCCCCAGATGGAGGAACCCCCCGCCTGGGCCCCAGATGGAGGAACCCCCGCCTGGGCCCCAGATGGAGGAACCCCCCGTCCGGGCCCCAGATGGAGGAACCCCCCGTCCGGGCCCCAGATGGAGGAACCCCCCGCCTGGGCCCCAGATGGAGGAACCCCCCGTCCAGGCCCCAGATGGAGGAACCCCCCGTCCGGGCCCCAGATGGAGGAACCCCCCGCCTGGGCCCCAGATGGAGGAACCCCCCGCCTGGGCCCCAGATGGAGGAACCCCCCGCCTGGGCCCCAGTAAACAGACGTTTCTGACAGAAGCACGTTCTGAATTGCACTTGCGGGCTGCACACGTTCTACACAAGACGCTGAGTCTTTCTTCCGATTCAGAAAAGTCTATAAGACGTCTGGAAGAGTCCAAACTGTCTGGAGAAACGACCCACAGAAAGGGCAGAATGTTGTGTACACAGTTCGCTACTCAGTTCGCTACACGGTTCGCTACACACCAGCTAAAAACAGACAGGAAAGTTTGACGTGGTACTTGGCACTTGTCACATTGGCGATCGCTCCTAGCTACACCTCCACTAATGATGCTACATCCCCTCCTACCCCACCGTTGGCATGGTAACAAGTGGTCGCCGTGGTAACACCACATTTCTTGGCTTATTTAAACAAATCAAATGTCGGCCGAACCGTGGCAAGAGTTGAAATCTGCTTGCCAAAGTCTGATATGTGCCCGTGCTTTAAGTGTTACCGGTGCATGTACGTAGGGGGGGCAAGCAAACCCACAACTTTCAGCACCAGCATCCCTCGTCAGGCAACACAAGGGTGGAAACTACCAGCTCTGGTACACTGGGGTGGTAAAGACTGCTTCTCACGGGTTTAGACTGATTACAACTGGTTCTAACTGGTTGGGTTTAACTCGTGCTTGGCTGTTCACAAGTTCTGGCAGGTTGTAACTGGTTCTAACAGAATGTAACTGGTTCTAACAGGATGTAACTGGTTCTAACAGGATGTAACTGGTTCTAACAGAATGTAACTGGTTCTAACACGTTGTAACTGGTTCTAACAGGTTGTGACTGGTTCTAACGGGTTGCTAAGGATGCTGGTGGGTTACCAGTTGTGGTTTTGTGTGACATAACATCATTAGAACGCGATAAAGGTGGTCTTGAATTCAACACGACTTGAATATCTTGGCTTAAAAAGTTTTAGTACATTGACATTCTTTACAAAATACTTACAACTGAAAATGTCTGATTAGTAAAGAGGTTGAATAAAGGCTTGGATTAGGGTTACAGGATATCTAGGCAGCTACGGTCAATAGTTTCCCTCTTGCCTCTCCTGTGGGCGGCCCCACAGGACAATAAGTACAGTCAGTCGGAAGGTCATTATTGCAACACACAAGAATTTGGTCCCTCTGCAGTTTCGCCCCCCTCCCCACATTCTCATGCTGGACCGGTCCAATCCCACATGCAGACGGGGAGGGTATCGTCTTTCACAAACTACTGTTTACATCCAAAGGAGTACCGTTTCTCCTTCATGCTGCCTCCCCCATCTCCAACATGGACTGTCCCATTTTTAAGGAGTATACAATAAGATGCAGCAGAATAGTCCAAGTGCAGTGGGGGTGCAGGTAGAAGGGAATGTTAAATTTCTGGGCTACATAAAATCTGTGCTGCTACAGTAATGTACATCACAAGTTAGTGTGAGAAGTGTGAGAAGAACCTATCCCCCCTATATACGATAGTGGTTCTGTCCTCCTGAGGTCATAATGGGTGATACCATCCCTGTGTGGGGGTCGCAGCCTCCTATGAGGAGACAACATTCTGCCCTAGTCCTGCGGCTCGGAGGATGCGACAAAACGGATGAGTAAGCGTTACCTAGGCAACAGCGAATCACAGGGCTGAATGCGTTAACAAACTAGCTACCTACAGCCGCGGCACCAGCTCAGGGTAAAAAATACACCCAGGATCTAAAAACAACATTTTAGTTACATACAGTTTATGTCCGGTCAGCGCTTCAACAGTAAAAATCTCTCGTTAACAAGCAAGTTAAAATCTCATCAGCAATTTCACAGGCGAGACAAATCCGTTACCATGGCTACCCATACTTTCCACAATTCATCAAAATGCCCTAGACTGCGATGTCAATCATCTGTGGTCGCCAGGGCAACCAGTCTGCCCCGGCGTCTGGCGTCTGCGTGAGAATCACTAGGCTAAATGTGCTACAGTAGCAGTCCCTAAAGCTCCGCCCCCGAGGCATTGCCAAAAACAGGGCTGGCTCCCCACAGCAGGTACAGTTATTGCACTATCTAGGAGACTGGGATGGAGTGTGCTACAACACCCCGCCCCCCTCCCACAGGGCGGGAGGGGGGCACAGAGAACAACATTTACAGGGAAAAATCCGTCCTTAAAAAAGCCAGAGGATGACAGTCTTACATCACACATCCCAGGGACATAAATTAATTACATACATAATTTATGCGCATATTTAAAAATTGTCTATACAGGTCAGAGGTTAATCTTGACTGTGAATGGGTGAAGCCGTGCAACAAAGTGTGGACAGAGGACAAAGGTCAAAGGCCGCCCCGAGGTCGGGCGGCAGATTTTGGTATGTACATGTATTGTCCACACTAGCCAGAACAGACGTCGGCCGCGGTCATGCGACCTGCCAGCTCCCAGCTGGCACCAAACAACTTTCTCACCCCCGGCCAGACGTGGCATCACCCAGACTGGTCCACTGCAGAATGGGGGTGTTTGTCCCCCCCCCGGCCAGGGGAGGGTGAATAGGAGCGTCGCATGACCGTGCCTGTAGCCTTCACAAAAGCACTCCACAAACCGGTTGAAGTGAGGTACAAACCACGTACGCGCACGGACATACGTAGGGGTGTATATATCTTAGCAGTCCAAGGGCGGACGGAATGAAACCTGCGTATGTACAGACAGACATTCCGTGCGCGATTGGGAGGGGAGTGGAGGGCCCAGGGTTAGAATACCTGATATGCGTACTAAGTGGTGCCCGTTCGGACTGTGGTCCCGTTCGGACTCACACCAGGTTATACTCCTTCAGGTTGAGCTGCAGAATCGTATCCTTGACGGCAGCGAACACGAACCGGATGTTTTCTGTGTCGGTGGCACACGTGAAGTGGGAATAGATGATCTTGTCGCTGTCAGGATTCAAGTCCACGAACATCTTCAGGATAAACTCTCTCGCTGCCTGTGCATCTCGCTGTGGACCTGGGTAAACAATAAACAATAAACAACAAACATAAACATTACAAAGTCAACAACAAACTCTCTCGCTGCCTGTGCATCTCGCTGTGGACCTGGGTAAACAATAAACATAAACAACAAACATAAACATTAGACAACTCAACAACAAACTCTCTCGCTGCCTGTGCATCTCGCTGTGGACCTGGGTAAACAGTAAACATAAACAACAAACATAAACATTAGATAACTCAACAACAAACTCTCTCGCTGCCTGTGCATCTCGCTGTGGACCTGGGTAAACAATAAACATAAACAACAAACATAAACATTAGACAACTCAACAACAAACTCTCTCGCTGCCTGTGCATCTCGCTGTGGACCTGGGTAAACAATAAACATAAACAACAAACATAAACATTAGACAACTCAACAACAAACTCTCTTGCTGTCTGTGCATCTCGCTGTGGATCTGGGTAAACAATAAACATAAACAACAAACAAACATTAGATACACACACACACGTACACATATACACACACACACTCACAGACACACACACAAACACTCACACACATACACACACACACACACACATGTATAACGTACCATCGAATTCTGGAAAGTAGTCTACTAGATGTGAGTACATAATCTTCTCCTCCAACAAGTCTTTCTTGTTCAGGAACAGGATGACGGAGGAGTTCTGGAACCATGGGTACGTGATTATCGTCCTGAACAGCGCTTTACTCTCTTCCATCCGATTCTAGAGAAAAAACAGGAACAGCGGTTAACTCTCCTCCACTCGAAACATTCACTACATTATGGAGTAGATTGCAGGTTCAGCATGCAGGTCTAGCGGACGGACCCTGGCATGCACAGCTGTCCCGAGAGGTCAGTCAAGTCATTAACCAAAACAGGCCATGCAAGGTGCACAATAAGCATGCATGGTGCACAACACACGGCATGCACGGTGCACAATAGGCATGCATGGTGCACAACTCTGCATGCACGGTGCACAACATGGTGCACAACATGCAGAGGAACTTAAGTTAAGATTAACAAAATCATTCCTTAAATCAAACATGCCAAATAAAAGTGAAGGTAAAGAAATTGAACTCTCAAATAAACCATGCAACTTAATTATAAGTTATACATGATGTTAAACAACAAAAGCGGAAAAGAAAGGAAAAGAAAGGAAAGATAACTGTTGGATGTTACCTCATTGTCGGACTCTACCAAAACTTGATCATATTCACTTAAGGCGACAAGGAACATGATCGACGTCACGTTCTCAAAACAATGGATCCACTTCCTGCGTTCCGACCTCTGACCTCCGACATCCACCATTCTGTGGAGCGGGAAATGCAAGGTTGTTATGGTAACTACAGTTATGGTTGTTATGGCAACCATGGTTGCTACGGCAACACCCTGTGGGACACCTGACCTGGTCTTGTGATGAGGAGCTACCTGCTGCAAGGGTGCAAAAGTCAGAGGTTAAAAGGTCAAGCCGAGAAGCACAAAGACGAAAAGCGAGTGACCTGGTTCTACAAACTTGTTTCCAGGTTTCTGGAGATTTGTGAGTTTGGTAACCTGTGGATGTGGATAGTTTTCATATTTGTGCTTCATACAGAAGGAAACACAGACAGAACAGCCTGAGGGTGGGCAGGGTTAAAGGTGAAAGGTGAAAGGCTACAGGTCGGGGGTTAGTACCTCGGTTGGGTTTTCCACCAGCATCATGTCATACTCGCTAAGCGCGATAAGGAACAGCACCGACGTGACCTGCTCAAAACAGTGGATCCACTTCCGACGCTCCGCGCGTTGACCCCCGACATCCACCATCCTGTCGCCATGGTTACATGGGAGTGTACAGCAGAGATCGGGTTACATGATAGTCAGTACAGCAGAGATCAGGTTACATGGTAGTCATAGGCAGTGGAGCAGAGATCAGGTTACATGAGCAGAGTGGACAGCAGAGAGACAAGGTTCCACACGGAATAGGAGATGTGTGTGTGTCTGTGTGTATGTGTGTGTGTGTTTACGTGTGTTTGTGTGTCTGCATGTGTCTGTGTGTGTGTTTTTGTGTTTATGTGTGTGCATACGTCTGTGTTTATGTGCATGTGTGTTTATGTGTATGTTTATCTGTGTATTTTGTGTGTTTGTGTGTGCCTACGCGTGTGTATGTGTGTGTTTATTTGTGTCTGTGTATGTGTGTATGTGTATGTGTGCGTACATGTTTATGTGTGTCTGTCTGTGTGCATATGTGTGGGTGTTTGTGTTTATGTGTCTCCATGTGTCTGTGTGTGTGTGTGTGCATATGTATATGTATGTGTTTATGTGTGTCTGTGTATTTGTATGTGTGTGTGTGCATGTGCTCGTGCGTGTCTGTATGTGTGTGTGTGTGTGTGCGTGTAATCACTCTCTAGACACATATTTGCTGATAATGCCTGTATACATGTGTCACAACTCACAACTTACTACGCCTTCGTGTTCAGACATAAGAATTTAGCCCATCAGAAGTATAAAAACAGCACAAAAGCAGTAAGAACACAGCTGCAGGGTCTGGGAGAAATGAACACTTGGCTATCAGAACAGTTTCAGGGACGGAAGTATTTTTTCTGTTTTCTGCAGCAGCTCAGTTACAACATGGAACGTCTGATACTTCTTTCACAATACCAGACTACCAGCTGATAATCTTTTATTTCTTTTGCAAATCATTATAAGCTTGTAGGTGGGAATACCAATTTAACCCAAAAAGGGATGAAAGCACACAAACACACCAATACTGGACTGTCCCTTAGGTTGACTCCCCCCCATCAATACTGGTTAGTCCCTAAGGTTGACCCCCCCCCCCCATCAATACTGGACTGTCCTGGAGGTCGACCACCCCCTCCTAACCAATACTGGACTGTCCCTAACCTCCCTCCCCCTAACTCAGTAATGACCTGCCCCTGCTCGGCTCACCTGAATATGACGTTGTCCAAGTCGAAGGGATATTCGATGATTCCCGTTGTCGGAACTCGAACCCTCAAGACGTCTTGCTCTGTGGGTAAGTAATCTGGTTGTGCAATCCGTTCTAAGTCGGACAAGTAGCTGCGCAGGGGAGGCAAGATCGGGTTACAAACTGTACAACCAGTCCGAACACTCTTTGTAATCTGATACTCAGAAGTCTGCTGAATCTGTAAGCTGATACTATTTTGCTGAATCTGTAAGTTGATACTCACTATTTTGCTGAATCTGTAAGGTGATGCTATTTTCCTGAATCTGTAAGCTGATACTATTTTGCTGAATCTGTAAGCTGATACTCCCTATTTTGCTGAATCTGTAAGCTGATACTCACTGTTTTGCTGAATCTGTAATCTGATACTCACTATTTTGCTGAATCTGTAAGCTGATACTATTTTGCTGAATCTGTAAGCTGATACTATTTTGCTGAATGACTGTAAGCTGATACTATTTCGCTGAATCTGTAAGCTGTTACTATTTTGCTGAATGACTGTAAGCTGATACTCACTATTTTGCTGAATCTGTAAGCTGATATTCCCGCCTCCTGTCGTAACACTCCTGGATGCCTGCGTCGTCCCATAATGACTGGATGGCTTCCACGTACTCCTTCTCAAACGTTGATACAGACTCCGGTTCTATTGATCTGATCAAGGCTGCCCTTTCCTAAAAAACAAACAAACAAACAAACAAACATAAACACTTTCATTGCCTTTTCCAGCAACAAACATGAACAACAAATAACAGGAACACTTTGATCACCCTTTCCTGCAATAAAAAACATGAACATGCTGACAAGTTTTGTTCATCCAAATTACGATAATATCTCCCGAAAGCTAATTCCTGAAACTGAAGTTTTCAATGCTTTCATTCCCTCCTTTTCTTCAGTGGTTCCTAGCATCTGTTTCTTCTTCAGACTACTTGAACCTTTTTGGAGCCATGCAGGCAGCAAGTCCAAGTTTAAAACCTATCCGGACGTCTGATGTATTTCTGAAGCATTCCGGCTGGAAACCGATTACATAACAAGGACAGTTTGTCCTTCAAATGACATTCTGTCCCTAATACTGAGAGCTCCATGGATGGAAATGACTCAAACTGCACCCGACTACACCCGACTACTGGTGTGTTACGCTGAAGGGCAGTTATACCAGCTATACAGATGCAGACTACTACACCCACTCTGGTGCAGGTTTCTGCAAACCAATTAAAGTAAATGTGTTTTTCTAGCCCTGTAATATGGACTTCCAACCCCATTTGTTTCCAGGCCTGTATGTTTCTAGGCCTGTATGTTTCCAGGCCTGTATGTTTCCAGGCTTGTATGTTTCCAGGCTTGTATGTTTCCAGGCCTGTATGTTTCTAGGCCTGTATGTTTCCAGGCTTGTATGTTTCTAGCCCTGTATATGTTTCCAGCTCTGTATATGTTTCCAGGTCTGTATATGTTTCCAGCTCTGTATATGTTTCCAGGTCTGTATATGTTTCCAGCTCTGTATATATGTTTCCAGGTCTCCATATTTCCAGGCTTGTATAATTCTAGGCTTGTATGTTTCCAGGCCTGTAAGTTTCTAGGCTTGTATGTTTCCAGGTTTGTAGTATGTTTCGTGCAGTTGTGTAAAACACCTGATGGCCACAAGTGGCTTTTAGATCCATCCAACATCTCCATGCTTGCTGAAACCTCTCCAGGGTTGGAACAGATATTGCCATTCATCCTGGTCAATTAGGCTCAGCCAAGGCAATATAGGGGACCTTGTCTGTTGGGCCAGTAGTGGCTACAGCTAGCACGTCGGCAGAACGTACTGCACCTGCACGAAACCCGTAATGTGTTGTGCATAGCATGTAAGGTTGTATTAGAGCATATTATAAGGTTGACAGCCTGTCTGTAGTTTTCAGATGTTGTATAGGAAAAGATATCGTCTGCAACAGGCAAACTTTCGATGCAACGTTGACCAAACATCCAACGAAAAACGTGAAAAATCAGGGTTTTGCGCAGGCGCAGTACGTTTTGCCGGTGATGGCTACAGCTATAGGTGAAACTTGTGGTTGTGGGAACTCAGGGATCACAGGTGAGTATTTTAGCACTAGTACTGTAGGGGTCAGGAGCAGAAGGCAACAGGGGTCCAGCATCCTCCCCGATTATCTTAAAATTCGTTTTCCTAAATTTTGAGGCAGAAAGTTTGTAAAGTGAAGTTTTCCCTCCACTACAGCCTGCCTTATTCTAAAGCAAAATGTTCATTCTTAAAACAGATTTTTGAAGCCGGTTACAGCAAAAAACACCTGTATACAACACAACAGTTACTCAAGCAACTGGATGAAATTTGAAAACTGTCAGACGTCTCAAGTAACATCCTCTACTTTTGGTCAGTGACTAAATCTGTAGTTGACCTGGTATTTATCCAAAAACTATGAATTGATATGTAAATGAGGACAAATTCTATATAATCCATAGGAAACAAAAAGGTTGCTGCTAATGAGTCCGTTAACTGCTGTTATTTGAGGACACCTGTACGCTGGTTGAAAGTCGTTAAGCGGCACATTAACGAGGTGATGAGCAGGGCGATTGTGCGCCCATTGTCGTGTCGGGCGCACTTCTGCCTCGTTTGCAGCCCTCACAGCTAATATCCCCCAAATGGCTCCCAAATGGTCAGCAAACCTGTTACCCAAATCCAATCATTGTTCCCGGCTCCAATTCTACAGCTCTTTGTGCTGATCACATCAGGCCAATCTCACATCACCTGCACAAATCACCTGTTACAGGAGGGGGAGGGGGGCTTGTCACAGATTCTGAACTTAAGTACATACACCCCCCACACACACACACAAACACACACCCCCACATACACACACTCACATATACACATGCACAGTATATACACACATATACACAAACACACAACACACACATACCCACACACACACACACATACACAGAGTATACACACACACATATACACACACACACACCCCGCACACATACATAGTATACACACACACATATACACATACACACATACACACACATAGTAAACACACACCCACATACACACACACAACACGTATATACATATACACACATACCAACATTTATATCAAAACTGAAACATAGGTATGATACCACATGTATATTTGTGAACTAATCTTTCGTTACATTATGTTTTGTTTGTTGTGAACTGTATAGAAGCCAGTGGGCATGAACAATAAAGGTCTTCATTCATTCATTCATTCATTCATTCATCAAGACTGAAACAAAGATATGATAGCAACATGTATATTAGGACTGAAACATAGAAACATGGAAACACGGGTGAAAGACTCAAAATACTTTTTTCTGCACACTTGCACTGATGCAGGTAACATTGAAAAGTACCTGCACCAGACAAATTTTACCTGCACCACTCAGAATTTAGGAAGTATGGATCATTATAAAAACTGTTCAGAAATTGCCGTTATTTCCTTTAAACTTCATACATGGTAACAGTCAATGCAGCAAATAAAAATCCACATACGCCTACATGTATATATAAACCCAGTACATGGACCGGTGCAAGTTAAGTGCAGGTAGACATCAGAAATACCTGCGCAGCTCCAATTTTACCTGGACTAACCTGCATATGCAGATGCTATTTAGAACCCTGCTATATCATTATCAAGACTAAAACATGGGTGTGATACCATATATATCAAGACTGAAACATACATGTGATACCAACATGCATGTCAAGACTAAAAGTAAAGAGTACAACATACGGATGAACCCAAAAATGTTGTCTGTGGCTAAATAGGTCTCCCACCACTGTTTACATCTACCTTGCAGTATCGTCTGTGGCTAAATAGGTCTCCCACCACTGTTCACATCTACCTTGCAGTATCGTCTGTGGCTAAAGAGGTCTCCCACCACTGTTCACATCTACCTTGCAGTATCGTCTGTGGCTAAATAGGTCTCCCACCACTGTTCACATCTACCTTGCAGTATCGTCTGTGGCTAAATAGGTCTCCCACCACTGTTCACATCTACCTTGCAGTATCGTCTGTGGCTAAATAGGTCTCCCACCACTGTTCACATCTACCTTGCAGTATCGTCTGTGGCTAAAGAGGTCTCCCACCACTGTTCATATCTACCTTGCAGTATCGTCTGTGGCTAAAGGTCTCCCACCACTGTTCACATCTTCCTTGCAGTATCGTCTGTGGCTAAATAGGTCTCCCACCACTGTTCACATCTACCTTGCAGTATCGTCTGTGGCTAAAGGTCTCCCACCACTGTTCACATCTTCCTTACAGTATCGTCTGTGGCTAAATAGGTCTCCCACCACTGTTCACATCTACCTTGCAGTATCGTCTGTGGCTAAGGGTCTCCCACCACTGTTCACATCTTCCTTTGCTAAATAGATTATAGTTTTTACAACTTAGAACATCCTTGCAGATTAAAATATATAACCCTTCATGCAATTTACCACAGTTGGCTACTCGCAGGTGACTGGCCATTCTTGTTTCGGTACAGGTAAAAATTCTCCTGTCACAGTTAACGGGATGAGATCGTGCTGATTGAGCAGGCTCAAATTCCCACCAACTAAATTATGCAGCTTTCTCCAGGAAGTGTAAAAAAAAAACCTTGGATCGAAACCTGATATGGGCGTCAGGTGTGATGCACCTCACCTGAGGACACGTTACCTGTGGCACACCTGAAGCAGCACGGTTCTTTTCCTCCATGTTGGGGATCAACTGACCAACTTGTCAAGATAACCTGATTTATTATTTTGCCTGCATTACTATCAAATACTTATAACTGCTTTTCCATAATTTAGACAGACTTACTTTAAAAACTGTTCAAAACACTCACACTACAACAGGCATTACATCTGCACTACAGACATTACACCCACACTACAACAGACATTACACTGACAGTACAACACTACCTAGATGTCTAACCTTTATCGACATGTTGAAAACCTGCACTGCAACAGACATTACACCCACACTACAACAGACAGTAGACTTGCACTACAACAAACGTTACAACCACACTACAACAGACATTACATCCGCAATACAACAGACATTACACCCACATTACAACAGACATTAGACTCGCACTACAACAAACATTACAACCACACTACAATAGATATTACACCCACACTACAACAGACATTACATCCGCACTACAACAGACATTACACACGCACTACATCGGACATTATGACCACACTACACACACTCTTCCACTCAACCAACCGCACTACAACAGACATCACACTCACACTAAAACAGACATCACACATACACTACAACAGGCATCACACATGCACTACATCGGATATTACATCTCACATTAGACTCGCAAACATTAGACTCGCAAGTTACACACAGTGTCACTCTTCCACTAAACCGACCACACAGCACTTACCAGTTGGGGGTGGTAAGTTTCACTGCTCATTTTCAGACTACGTAAGCATGTCAGGTTAGGGACATGCGGATCCCTTACTCAAGCACATCGGCAGAACGTACTGCACCTGCGCGAAACCCGTAATGTATTGTGCATAGAACTTTGGCAAAACGTCTCATATAAGGTTGTATTAGAGCATATAAGGTTGACAGCCTGTCTGTAGTTTTCAGATGTTGTATAGGAAAAGATGTCGCCTGCAACAGGCAAACTTTTGATGCAATGTTGACCAAACATCCAACGAAAAACATGAAAAATCAGGGTTTTGCGCAGGCGCAGTACGTTCTGCCGACGTGCTCCTTCCTCACATCCAGACACTCATGTGGGCCTTCCACCCTCCCCTAGCACCCAACCCCCTCCCCTGCACCCTCCCCCCTCCCCAGCACCCTCCCCCCTCCCCAGCACCCTACCCCCTCCCCTAGCACCCTACCCCCTACACAGCACCCTACCCCCTCCCCAGTACACCCCCCTCTAGATCATGCCCCCTGTATGCATGCAGGCTGTCAGAAACAACATGAGAAGAGACAGTTTGTGTCTTTAAGAAGTTGTGCTTGTGTCTAACCTCGTTCTCCTTGTTCTTGTAGGCGATCTTGAGCGTGTCCATGGCGCGGATCATGCTGTGCATGGCCATGAAGATGTTCTGGTACACCAGCTTGGTGTAGCCTCGTCTGTCCTCGTCAGAGTAGCCTGCGCCGTGGATGATTCTCATCTGCTTGATGAAGGTGCTTTTGCCGGACTCGCCCGTACCTGTGAACGCAGAGAGAACAGTTTAAACTCGGGCTGTGGGAGGGACGACAAATGGTGGTAGTCTGGCCATGGGCTTACCATAAACACGAACCTGGCCTTGTTTTGGTCCGACATTTGCGGGCCACTGGGCCAACATCCCCCCTTCCATGCGGGCCCAGAGGGCCAGCGGGCCCGATCCTACGTGCCAGGGTAGTCTGTGGGCCAGTAGGGCCGCGTATGGCCCGTCTATGGCCCGGCTGGCTGCGAGCTGCACGCTACACATTTCGCCATGGACGTTTTTCATTGATAGAAGATGTGTAACAGTACATAGAGAAATCATGCGCCACAAACACGGCTGATGGGCGACCAGAGCAGACAAGCAAACCGACTCACCCAACAGGAGCAGTTTCAGCTCTCTTCTGGCGTCTCTTTTGTCCTTCCTCAGCTGTTTCTCGATCTCCTGGTTGATCCGTTTTTGCTCCTTTGCCTCCTCGGACAGGCAGCACGCCATTTTGTTCATGCTGAAGATGTCAGTCTCTCTGCCAGCCAATATCGGGGGCCCAGCCCTGTGGAGCGCGGTTTGGTGCCGGACTAGCGAGTCGGCCGTGCGCCTGTGTGCCCGTGCTGGGTCCAGCGGGCTCCTGGCGACTCGGGCTCGGTGCCTCCCGCCTGTTTCTGCCGGTAAGCGGCTCCGTCTGGCTCCGAGCGACGTCTGAGTCTCGCCGAGGTTTGCAACTCGCAATACGGCCTGGGTGGGGACGGAACCAGCACGGCGGTGCTGATCAGCGGAGCCGCCCCCAACAATCCACCAGATTGAGCTCATTTTAAACAAAAACACGGACTAGTTTTTGGTATTTCAAGTGTAAAAACATTATTAAAATAAATCAAAGAGAAGATATGGTTATATTTGGGTTCTTTAAACTCAATTTCCTTTTCTTATTTTTTCAATACATTTTATGGTTAGGGGCGGCAGCGCACGATGGAACAGCAAAGCTTGGTTTGTGTGATATTTGAAGCTAGTTTGTGGTGATTCCTGATACTTCTCGGATGGTTCAAGACGTGCAAGGTGTGTCTTATCGACAAAAATGAAGATGTACTTACACCAAAATAAAGCATCTTACATTTTCTTATTTCTTTTATTATATTTTATGTGTATAAATGTTGAAATATAACGTCTAAGTGGTATATAGGTGACCGCATATACCCCTTACATACCCACTAAACAAGCCTGACTGGGATCCCCCATATTGGCGCCCCACTTGTCCACATTGCCAATTCGTTATGTTCCCGAGCGCAGAAAAAAAATCGCTCTTTTCTCAGACAATTCTGCTTCCTTTTACTGCCAGTACTGCATATATTTCCCGGCGACTGTTGTGGGGAAAGGCTGGCCCATTTGGAGGGACACGGCGCCATATTGAAGGCTCGGGGTGCAGAACGTTAGGGGTCGTTGCTTCACAGTCGGCTGGAAACAGGCGGAAAGGAAAGTCAGCGGCAGCTGAGGAGGAAACTAGGGATGCAGACAGGAGCACGGGCGCCATTTTGTCCAGAGTAAGGCCGTTCCGACCGCCTGTGAGGTTCGCACGACCGTCTGACGGCCCAGCAAGCGGCTCGGCGGCAGATCGTGAGAGAGAAGCGCCAGAGAAAAGAGCAAGGTTGGCCACCTGCAGGCTTCTAACCAACAAGTGGCATCGCTTCGGACATAAATAACCTGACAGGCAGGGATACACGTCCGCAGACTGATGCGCAACAAGTCACACAGGGCTGGAAATTACTGTAAACATATAAACAACAAATAAAACTTGCACAAACACACATGTCAGATAAACACACAACCAAGACATGAAACTAGGCCAGTTAACTGGTAGGCCTCGCGCCAGGAATTTTCGGAATAGTTTAAAACAAATTAAAGAGAAACTGCGACCAACCGGGTAAAAATCTGGAAATCAGGAAATTTTCACAAACATGAAAAATAATACAAACTCTGAAAAGCTTGAAGTGAAAAGATAATGGATAGATAGAGATACACAATAAAGGAAACCATCTGATTGTTCCTTTCTTTATATTCCTCATGCAGTCAAGCTGCTACCTTTTTCTGACATAAATTTTGATAAAAAGCTATCAGCGACCCGAAATTCAGACCATAGTACATCCAGGACAATATCTTTTAAAAAGTTCTTTTGCATTACCATGAAAAGCCCCCAGGGGGCCTAAAATCTTCCAAGTACCTACGACTGACATGAATATCATTACAAGCCATCCAGACGTTCTTAACTTGTGCTGACCACGAATATCCAGAAGCACGCACAGACGCGTGTACACACACACACACACACACACACACACAAAAAAAACAATACCTCCAATTTTCATGGAGGTAATTAAAGTTTTCAGAGGGGGAAGTCAAACGTAACAGTCTGTGCAAGTGTCAACTGGGGAAAAAGTAGTCTCTACCAGACTAACTGCGCTGGAGAATATTTGCCAGGTGAGTTTGGCCGCCTTGGGGTTTTTGACTGGCCGCGCTTTGGAGGGGGAATTAACCCTCCCGCGGACTGACTCTACTGGCCAGCTATTCCCTTCTTTTGCCGAATTCTACGATCCGTACCCCCGTAGGAAGGCCTGGTGGAGGCTGGTGAAAAAGGAGTGGTCCCAACAGATCTATAAGTGTCTTCTAGCGGAGAGGACCGGTACTGCAAACGTAATAACACTTGTTACCTCAATCCCCGAGAAGGTTATGGTAGCGTCTGTATGTATGTTTGGATGTGGTTTATTACCTGTTCTATTGATAACCGCTAACTCAATATGATCTGTCCAAAACAACAAATTGGAACGGACTGGACTTTGAATTTGTACATTTTGTTATTGGTATCATTATTCATTATTGTTATTGGTTAGTTACCGTTTCTTTTATTATTATTATTTTAATTGCCACTATCATAATTTATTGTATCTTAATTTTATTGTTTGTACGTGACTTTATGTATTTTGTTTATTTGTGTATGATGCAGGGCCCCACTGAAAACTTTTCAGTGAGCAGTATTATCACTAAGTAAATAAATATTGGTAACGCGACATGACCAGTGCTATTGATAATGGTGATTGAAAGCTCAGTTTCCCTGTGATATGGACCTTGTTGTTTATCAGCATGTGACACCGTGACTGTAATCTTAGATCTTCAACACGTTTGCACCTGCCCGTGGGGTTAGGGGTTGTCTTCCTTCAGACTTACTTCTTAAAGTCGTGAAGTAAAGCCTGAGAAATGTACCTTCTTATGCCACCCAGGTGACTTTGTCGATAAGAAACTACGTCTTACATAATCTAACGATTTTCTCATAAGAAAAAACACACAGTGTACGGAGATGATCTCATTCAACCATTTTTAATGGAACTTGAAGACGCGCGTTTCCTGTGCAGTCTGACTCTTGGGCGAATGCCTAAACTGTTATTGTTTTATCTAACAACCGTTCCAAGAAACGGTTCGTGACGTGTCCGCATGGGTCAGCTGATGATGATGATGATGATGATGATGATGAGCCCCCTACTCTGACCGTTTTCTCTTCCCCAGGAGGATGATGGGATCGGGCGGGCAGCCGAGGCACTCCCCTCCCCACCGCTTCTCCGGAGCCTCCGACCGTCCGGAATCCGGAACCTCCAACCGTCCGGAATCCGGAACCTCCAACCGTCCGGAGTCCGGAACCTCTGATCGTCCGGAATCCGGCGCCTCTCGTGGTCCGGAATCCGGATTTCCGTGGTGTAGATTTTCCGGGTTGTGGGGAGAAGCCCGGCCGGAGATGAGGATGGGATCCGGAGGGCAGCCCAGACACGCCCCTCCCCACCGCTTCTCCTGAACGGGAGCCAGACCGGAATCCGGAACTAGCGCCAGCCCGGAATCCGGAGTCTCCGACCTGTAGAAGACTAGGCAAGGGGGCAAACAGATAGATAGATAAATAAATAAATAGGTAAATAAATGAAAGTAAAATAAATGAAATGAAAATGAAATTGAGTCTGTTAACTTAACGTAAGCAAAACCAAATGGCAAGCAGCGCTAATTTTGTGTTAAATGTCTAATGTTAGACGAGTGCGTTTAAAAACAATGTTATATATATACCCGAGAATCCCATTAACGTTAACAACAGGTCCAGAATCCAACCATCCTAACTAATGATACAGAAGTTTATAAGCGCCAACTAGTACTAGTATCTCCCTGGAAGGTTGTGCCTCCCTGGCTGGGACAGTGGTTGTCCTTGAACCCCCATACTCACCCTCCGCGTCCCGAGCCGCCAAGTCGGGGTCCCCTCCAGACTTGTGCAGTGGACTTGCCTGGAACGACAGGAGGGCGTTAGTTTTTGCGGGCTGCAATTGTTACTGTCGGTTACGGAGGGAATTGTTTGGGTTACAGGGTTTCTGTGTAGGTTTGTGTGTATGTTTGTCCAGTTATAGTAAGGTTGACAGCACGTGGGTCGGGGGGAAGGTTGACAGGTGAGAATAACCGGGGCTCAAAAGGTTAGACACAGGAAGTGGGGTGAACTTGAAGGTCCCAGAATCTGGCCGGGAGCCAGCAGGAATAGAGGTCGACATGGGGGAATTAAAAAAGCCGAGTGTTCCTTGGGTGGCGCTCCAACCCTGCACAGTTTCTGTCATAAATCAAAATGTTCTCGGTTGTTCCAATTTTACAATGTATAATGATTTCATGAGTCTGAAATCTCTTGTTTAAATTGTATAGAAAAGGGCGGAAGGTGAGGAGGAGAAATTGTCTCCGCTCAGAAGCAGCATCATGTCAAACCAGCCGTGCATACTGAATTCTGAACGTCTACTATAGTGTTGTGATGTCCTTACATCAATTCAGCCACACATGGCTGCAACCTGTGGACAATTTCAAAGTTGACAATAAACCATTATTAATACAGACAGCTCTGCGGTGAGCCAAATCACAGCCAGTTGCGTCTCAAAAAGTTCGGGAAAATTTAGGGGACTGATAAGTCAACAGCGCGTGTGATGTCAGAACATTTGGAAACGAACGATTCCGACAGTTAATCATGAAATCAGGGCCAAATAAAAGGTCCTTTCAGACAGGTTAAAGGTCTGAATGATGTCAAGTCTTCAAGCAGATGTAGGGTTTTGTGGCGTCCTGTTCGTCCTTCGGAAGGTCCCTGTTTTTCTCTGCTCGCCTTGCAAACGCGACCACTAGAAAGACAAACTGCCCCCAAACACTTGTAAAACAAGCCGGCCCCTACATCTGCTTAGAGATTTGACACCTACATTGGAACTACATTATCAACCAAACCTTGGAGAAGTCACGAGAACCCAGACCCCCCCCCCGTGTACACTATATGATGCCAAGTAGTTTCTAGCGGGGACCAATCAGATCGCTGCTGGCAGGTCACCGACTAGCGCGACTATTAGCCAATGACGGCGACCCGCGGGCTATTCGCACCCTGTTTCATGTAAATGCCATGAACTCAAACCCAAGCGCATAATTGTCGTTTTGCACCGGGAGTTTTCATTTGTTTACTACGGTGCTTGAAAAGTCTACTTTGATGCAGGAAACTGGAAGAGACCGTAGACATGAAGTTTTACACTTTTAATGGTGCTGCGCTCGCGCTAATGGAGCGGTCGCTACGGGAAGGAACAGATCCCAGCGAAGAAGAGATTTCTGGAGCAGACCCAACATTTCCCATCAAGACCAAGCGCTCCAAGACGGGCCGGGTACAGAAATGGAGGGAAATCAAGACCAAAGTCGTCCTGAGTGAAGGTTTCGTGGCTCACTGTGAGGCTCCTAATCACCGAATTCCACGGAGAGAAGACATTGAACACATTTTCCAAGAGAGCCACCTAACAACGAATCCAGAGTCCGCCCGCGTCGCCTCTCCAATCCATAGGTCATGGCGGGAAACTTGGACATCGGTAAGTGGGAAAACCCGTATTGTATTGATACAAGAATCATGATTATTTACAAAATGTTCGCTGAAACCGATAATGAGATTTCAACTATGTAGTTCGATGCTTTGTAGGCGCCGATACCGACCACCGATCGATATATATACATGTATGCGTGTACGAGTAACTTTATCATAATTTGCCGCGCGAGGACTTTGTTATGACACTTTTCACGCAGAAACTATTCATATGTAATCGCGTGGAGGACAATCCCAACAAGAGTGGCCTGAAATAGACTGTCCGAGGCATACTTTAATAGATCCTCATATGAAACAAAAATTAGTCATATGTATACATTTGTACTGATAAAAGTGCGCTGTACAAAAATTATGCTACCATTACAAATGCATGTATCATTATGTACTATACCAAGGAGGTTATTTTAATGAAAATAGGACGTTCTTTTGCCTTTTGTTATGCGTAATATGGTTAGTGTAAACAATGAGGTGGTGTAAATTACGCACCATAACATCCGTCAATCGGCTTCATTTGATCAAGGAAGTTATCTTGGAGACTATATAACCTCCTTGATTTGATCTATTTCATCTGTGACATCCTCCTGTAATGTAAAAACCACTTCCAATATATCTTTGCCATGTTCGGAGAGGTTTACCTTGCATTATTATATATGTAATGCAAAAACACTTCCGTATTTTGACTACGCCTGTCGGTTTTTCTAAATGTGTAAGCACGATAATTTATTCATAGAATAACAGTAAGAAAATGGTAACAAAACTACTTCCGTGAGGAATACATGCTAATGATTCCTTTAGTTTTAGTAACTGAACAGAAACGCAGCTTTTGAAAAGTTTTTTTTTCTAATAAAACCAACACACAACTGGTGTCTTACGCCGAAAGGCGGTTATACCGGCTATACCGATGCAAATATCCATAATGTGCCTCAGATTTTGACAACTGTAAAGACAGAGTTGAGTTTCTACTGACAAACCGATAGACACTACAGGCAATCATAACAAACAAATGAACTTTTTAGTGGACAACCTCTAAAGTAAGATCCTCCTTTGTTTCAGATATCTTCTATGTACCAAACAAATGTCAAGAAGTTTGGAATCACAAGGGAGACCTTCGAACGTCAGCTGGACACTTGTTCTTGCAAGGTGGGCGTGGCGGTGGAACAGCCACAAACATCTCAGACAACCACAGGCGCTAACAACAATGTCGAGGCCGTGTCTGATGACGAACATGACGACTTTGAGGGATTTCCAGACCAGAGCGACAGTGACAGCGAGGATTCGGAAGCAGAAAGCTACGATCTTTTCGAAGAGATGGACATCTCTGCAAGAGATCCTGACGCAGGAATCCAGATCAACAAGAGACCTCGCGCCGTCACTCGCCATGACTACCAAAACAGCATCATCTCCCGGGACACCTTAGAACAACACCTTGAAAACCTATCGGACACTCACAATGTACATCTGAAGGTTTTCAAGTTACAAAAGACTACGGTCAGTGTGACACTTGGCAACAACAAAGAGGTCCGTCTACCTGGCACAATGAAGACGTTCGCGTGCCACAGGGCTGGCGTTCCAAGAAGAAAACAGCTGTCCAAACGGCGGAGGAAGAAGAGCAGTGCAGTTGGATGCTCCTTCCGCGTGAAGATTTTCATCCCGGACGAAGAGAGCCAGCCACTACAAGTTCGCCTCTATCCACACCATTGTAATCACACCCCCGGTTCCGAGGAGGACAGCTGTTACCTACCAGTACATCAAACTGTAAAACAGATGGCCACCGACTGTCTTGGCGTAGGTATGACGGCACAACAAACCTCCAACATGCTACAGTCCATGCAACAGTCTGGGACTATTGTAAACATAAACAACGGCCGCTGGAGGACAACTCTGACAAGGAAAGAACTGTCTCAGCTTCAGTATGAAATGCGCTGCAGTAAGAGGGTCCACCAGGATGACTGGGTCGGCACCTACGCCAAGGCACAGCGTCTCCGAGACCAGGGTGTGTGTGTTTTCTTTCAAGAATACGACCCTGACAATGAAGACCCCGACAAGAGACCATTTGTCCTTGTTCTGCAGACAGAATGGCAACGGCAGATGGCGGAACGCTTCAGCCCAAACAGCGTCTGGACAGTAGACTCCACCTTCGGTCTGAATTCTTACGGCTTACCTGTCTTCAGCGCAGTAGTGCCAAATCAAAACCGTCAGGGACTGCCAATTTTCTACTTGATAACGTCAAATGACGTAAAGACCAACCATGAGGAGACAGGGGTCCGGCTTGGGTTCGAAGCTGTCCTGCAAAAAATGACGACACGACCGAACGCCATCATTATTGACAAGTCTCTTACTGAGAAGAGGGCGATTGAGCGTGCTGTACAGAACGACCCCTTGTCCTGGGAAGATGGAACTCAGACCAAATGCCGCCTTCTCTTGTGCTGGTTCCATGTGAAGAAGGCATGGACGGAGAACTTGCTCCCTAAGTTGGACGGACAGATGGCAGCAGACGTGTACGACAAACTGTGTGGGCTTATGCTGCAGCCAACGTGGCAAAGCTTTGACGATAACCTGGAGCAGTTCTACGCCGAATACGAGGAAGTCCAGCAAGTCACCAAGTACATGCGTGGGTGGGACTGCGACGAATGGCGTAGCATGTGGGTGCGTGCTGGTCGCATGTTCCCACATGGAGATACTGACACGACGAATCTCATCGAACGTCACTGGGAGTTGATTAAGTACACAACGTTCAACGGGAGGGCCAACCATCGCTTGGATGTTCTTATGGACGCTCTCGTTGGAAATCCAACTGATGGCACTTTCCATGGGGGGCAAAGTGCAGTAGGGTTCTACATGGAGAAACAAAAGGAAGTAGACCTTGGACTCCACACCGCAAGAGCAACAACGGCAGAGAGGAACAGACAGACCATGGCAGATATGTATATCCAGGCACACAGCAAGGACAGCTCTGTTCTCCAGTTACAGAGTGAAGCACTGCTTCTGTTTAAAATCAAAAGCAGTAGCAGAAAGGGGAAGCGGTACAATGTTTGTCTAACCACCATGATCTGTGACTGCAGCGATAACTTTCACCATGCCATCGTCTGCAAACATATATGCGCATGTCGGCTGTACGTACAGAAGTTTAAACCCCACCTGTTAGCAAACATAGCTCCCCCGGACGCTAGAAACCCAACTATTCTTGCAGCTTCAAACAGTGGGTCAAGTGTTGACACTGCGGACGAGACTACAGACTCAGTACCCCCACCTGAAAGTCCGGACGCCAGTCACTCTATGCACAAAGACCTAGATGACGCTCGCCTGCAAGTGGAGGCAGCCTTGCGCGATGTGCAGTGGGAGGGAATGACCAGCTACCAAGCAAAGGAGACTGTGAACCTCATGAAAAACTTTGTGAAAGAGCTTCAGATGGTACAATCAGTGCAAAAGCCACTGACCCGCGATGAGAGAGTCACTCAGGCCCGGCTTGTCCGCACAATACAACAGGCCAACACTGCTGCACGTCGTCCTAACACTAGCACCCAGGACCCTGACAGACAACCAGCCAGCGCCAGACAGCCAGGCCAACAAACAAGTGCAAAGCGTCGGAAAAAAATCAAACAGACTCACAAACGGATTGTCCTGCCTGGAGAACACCACACCAAGTTCAAACGCGCACGATGTGAGAACTGTGGAACCTCAAACTATGTTTGCGTCAACACAAAAGCTAAAGACGCCTCTACAACGTGTAAGAACTGCGACGGGGAAGTAACCTGGGTTCGCCCCAAATCTGGACACAAGTGAGTTGCAGTGCATGTGCCATTCTTTCTTAAAACTTTGCTTATCACATGTTGATTATTTAGTGACAACGTTCATAGAACCTACACGTAGTAAGGTAGTTCTAAATGTGAATGGTTTGTTATGGACGTACACATTCGTGGAAATTCTAACAAGTGCGAAAGTAAGGCAAAAATTGTACGTACTGTATGGTACAATGACAGTAGGCATTGACATCGCATGTATATATTTGATTATAAAGTTTTGTCCAGTCTACGTATAACTGCTTGTTTGTCACTTTCATTTTGTGGGTGAGAACTTGAGAATTCTGCATTGCGGCGTTTAAAACTGAGGGCGTCGCGAAAGCCGATATAACCTGTATTTGTATAGTTATGGTTAAGTCTATTTGGATTTTGTACTTTAACATTGACATTGTCTACATGCATGTTACTATCGACTTACCTAATAGTATGTTAAAGATTGAAGTCAGTGAACCGTCCATGTATCTACAACGTCCTGTCATATCCTGACAAAAGACTACAATATTGTTACCATACATTTTGTGATTAATAGGTATTCTGTGAAGTTTTATGTGTCACACTATCAGTCTTTATTATTTCTGTGCATTTGAATATTCTGTGGAGAAAAAAAACTAGAGTTATAGTGCTCGTTTATGTAACATTACGTAGTGCTACAACGTGGGTAAAAATGGGGCGCAAGGCTTTTTTACATTATCAAATAAAACATTAGATGTACACAAGTCGTGATGATATATTTATTGTGCAACTCTACTACAAATAGCCAGAATATGAAGGTATCTGCTCTCAATACACATGCTGCAAACTAAAGTAATTGAAGCCCTACGAAAATTCTCTTTGTAATGCTTGCCGCTTTTAACAGTCATCTACGGACAATAGGTGCGAAATACTTGTTTTTCTTGCCCCTCGAGCTCGTGTGCCACAAGATCAGTGTTAATTGGCTACTTTGCAAGTGAAAGAATCGGATTCGCGGGCCTTGATAAATTATTCATACATCGGTCGCCGCTAGAAATCTACTTGGCATCATTCAGTGACGAGCCCCCCCCCCGGCCCAAACCGTCTCCTTACCTGCGCACTTAACGCTGCTAGGAAGAAAACCAAGAGTTCTCGCGTCATCAGGTACATTTTGTCGCTCGTGTGATTTTCCCGCCAAACGCCGTTTCTCTCAGCCCAGACGATTCTGACTGTGATTTTCCCGCCAAACGCCGTTCCACTCAGCTCAGACGATTCTGACTGAAACCCACAAAACTCGCGCCATTTATACCTACCTGTATGACGTCACAGGCCGGGTAGACGTCAGAGGTGTAGATCGTAAATTACAAAACTAATAAATTGATCTATTGATAAATCAATCAGTATCGATATGTGGGAGTGACATGCTTGCGTAGTTAAAGCTACGATATAGGATTGAAGAAGCGGCTTATTAAGAAATTCTGTATCCGAAGGCAAACTAGACGAGTCGGGTGGTTTCTTCGTGAACATTTGAGAAAAGTAGGATATTCTCTAAGGCGCTCTGGCTGTGTTTCTGAAAACGTTATCCTTGTTAAGAAACGGGGGGGGGGGGCTCGTCACTGAATGATGCCAAGTAGATTTCTAGCGGCGACCGATGTATGAATAATTTATCAAGGCCCGCGAATCCGATTCTTTCACTTGCAAAGTAGCCAATTAACACTGATCTTGTGGCACACGAGCTCGAGGGGCAAGAAAAACAAGTATTTCGCACCTATTGTCCGTAGATGACTGTTAAAAGCGGCAAGCATTACAAAGAGAATTTTCGTAGGGCTCCATGTGGGAACATGCGACCAGCACGCACCCACATGCTACGCCATTCGTCGCAGTCCCACCCACGCATGTACTTGGTGACTTGCTGGACTTCCTCGTATTCGGCGTAGAACTGCTCCAGGTTATCGTCAAAGCTTTGCCACGTTGGCTGCAGCATAAGCCCACACAGTTTGTCGTACACGTCTGCTGCCATCTGTCCGTCCAACTTAGGGAGCAAGTTCTCCGTCCATGCCTTCTTCACATGGAACCAGCACAAGAGAAGGCGGCATTTGGTCTGAGTTCCATCTTCCCAGGACAAGGGGTCGTTCTGTACAGCACGCTCAATCGCCCTCTTCTCAGTAAGAGACTTGTCAATAATGATGGCGTTCGGTCGTGTCGTCATTTTTTGCAGGACAGCTTCGAACCCAAGCCGGACCCCTGTCTCCTCATGGTTGGTCTTTACGTCATTTGACGTTATCAAGTAGAAAATTGGCAGTCCCTGACGGTTTTGATTTGGCACTACTGCGCTGAAGACAGGTAAGCCGTAAGAATTCAGACCGAAGGTGGAGTCTACTGTCCAGACGCTGTTTGGGCTGAAGCGTTCCGCCATCTGCCGTTGCCATTCTGTCTGCAGAACAAGGACAAATGGTCTCTTGTCGGGGTCTTCATTGTCAGGGTCGTATTCTTGAAAGAAAACACACACACCCTGGTCTCGGAGACGCTGTGCCTTGGCGTAGGTGCCGACCCAGTCATCCTGGTGGACCCTCTTACTGCAGCGCATTTCATACTGAAGCTGAGACAGTTCTTTCCTTGTCAGAGTTGTCCTCCAGCGGCCGTTGTTTATGTTTACAATAGTCCCAGACTGTTGCATGGACTGTAGCATGTTGGAGGTTTGTTGTGCCGTCATACCTACGCCAAGACAGTCGGTGGCCATCTGTTTTACAGTTTGATGTACTGGTAGGTAACAGCTGTCCTCCTCGGAACCGGGGGTGTGATTACAATGGTGTGGATAGAGGCGAACTTGTAGTGGCTGGCTCTCTTCGTCCGGGATGAAAATCTTCACGCGGAAGGAGCATCCAACTGCACTGCTCTTCTTCCTCCGCCGTTTGGACAGCTGTTTTCTTCTTGGAACGCCAGCCCTGTGGCACGCGAACGTCTTCATTGTGCCAGGTAGACGGACCTCTTTGTTGTTGCCAAGTGTCACACTGACCGTAGTCTTTTGTAACTTGAAAACCTTCAGATGTACATTGTGAGTGTCCGATAGGTTTTCAAGGTGTTGTTCTAAGGTGTCCCGGGAGATGATGCTGTTTTGGTAGTCATGGCGAGTGACGGCGCGAGGTCTCTTGTTGATCTGGATTCCTGCGTCAGGATCTCTTGCAGAGATGTCCATCTCTTCGAAAAGATCGTAGCTTTCTGCTTCCGAATCCTCGCTGTCACTGTCGCTCTGGTCTGGAAATCCCTCAAAGTCGTCATGTTCGTCATCAGACACGGCCTCGACATTGTTGTTAGCGCCTGTGGTTGTCTGAGATGTTTGTGGCTGTTCCACCGCCACGCCCACCTTGCAAGAACAAGTGTCCAGCTGACGTTCGAAGGTCTCCCTTGTGATTCCAAACTTCTTGACATTTGTTTGGTACATAGAAGATATCTGAAACAAAGGAGGATCTTACTTTAGAGGTTGTCCACTAAAAAGTTCATTTGTTTGTTATGATTGCCTGTAGTGTCTATCGGTTTGTCAGTAGAAACTCAACTCTGTCTTTACAGTTGTCAAAATCTGAGGCACATTATGGATATTTGCATCGGTATAGCCGGTATAACCGCCTTTCGGCGTAAGACACCAGTTGTGTGTTGGTTTTATTAGAAAAAAAAACTTTTCAAAAGCTGCGTTTCTGTTCAGTTACTAAAACTAAAGGAATCATTAGCATGTATTCCTCACGGAAGTAGTTTTGTTACCATTTTCTTACTGTTATTCTATGAATAAATTATCGTGCTTACACATTTAGAAAAACCGACAGGCGTAGTCAAAATACGGAAGTGTTTTTGCATTACATATATAATAATGCAAGGTAAACCTCTCCGAACATGGCAAAGATATATTGGAAGTGGTTTTTACATTACAGGAGGATGTCACAGATGAAATAGATCAAATCAAGGAGGTTATATAGTCTCCAAGATAACTTCCTTGATCAAATGAAGCCGATTGACGGATGTTATGGTGCGTAATTTACACCACCTCATTGTTTACACTAACCATATTACGCATAACAAAAGGCAAAAGAACGTCCTATTTTCATTAAAATAACCTCCTTGGTATAGTACATAATGATACATGCATTTGTAATGGTAGCATAATTTTTGTACAGCGCACTTTTATCAGTACAAATGTATACATATGACTAATTTTTGTTTCATATGAGGATCTATTAAAGTATGCCTCGGACAGTCTATTTCAGGCCACTCTTGTTGGGATTGTCCTCCACGCGATTACATATGAATAGTTTCTGCGTGAAAAGTGTCATAACAAAGTCCTCGCGCGGCAAATTATGATAAAGTTACTCGTACACGCATACATGTATATATATCGATCGGTGGTCGGTATCGGCGCCTACAAAGCATCGAACTACATAGTTGAAATCTCATTATCGGTTTCAGCGAACATTTTGTAAATAATCATGATTCTTGTATCAATACAATACGGGTTTTCCCACTTACCGATGTCCAAGTTTCCCGCCATGACCTATGGATTGGAGAGGCGACGCGGGCGGACTCTGGATTCGTTGTTAGGTGGCTCTCTTGGAAAATGTGTTCAATGTCTTCTCTCCGTGGAATTCGGTGATTAGGAGCCTCACAGTGAGCCACGAAACCTTCACTCAGGACGACTTTGGTCTTGATTTCCCTCCATTTCTGTACCCGGCCCGTCTTGGAGCGCTTGGTCTTGATGGGAAATGTTGGGTCTGCTCCAGAAATCTCTTCTTCGCTGGGATCTGTTCCTTCCCGTAGCGACCGCTCCATTAGCGCGAGCGCAGCACCATTAAAAGTGTAAAACTTCATGTCTACGGTCTCTTCCAGTTTCCTGCATCAAAGTAGACTTTTCAAGCACCGTAGTAAACAAATGAAAACTCCCGGTGCAAAACGACAATTATGCGCTTGGGTTTGAGTTCATGGCATTTACATGAAACAGGGTGCGAATAGCCCGCGGGTCGCCGTCATTGGCTAATAGTCGCGCTAGTCGGTGACCTGCCAGCAGCGATCTGATTGGTCCCCGCTAGAAACTACTTGGCATCATATAGTGTACACGGGGGGGGCCTGCTATATCCGGCAGGTGGTTGCAGGACGGGTGAGGTTAACTTGGAGAGGGAGGATTCTGGGTAATAAAAGTAACCAAACGGATCTGACAAACAGACAGACCATAAATCCCGGCCTGAGGTTTATTAGCGATTCCGCGCGTTCCCAGCGCCGGAAAATCGGCACAAACAGTACATTCTGCTGCTGTCTTAATCAGCTTCCCGCCACCGGAAGTGGTATGCACCGCATTCTGGTGATGCCCTATTGCAGAACCATCTTCTGTCGTCATTTCCGGTAATCACAACCCACTGAACAATGAACCAAAACGTCATAGATATTAAATTTTATCTTATTTGATTGAAATTGCAACAAGCGTAGATATTGCAGGGAAATATTAGTGTTAACCTTGGAAACCCTCACGGTTAGGGTAAAAGGCGATCTCAAAGGTTCAAAATACATTGTAACACAGAGAGAGCGAGAGCTTTATATCATTGTATTAGAAACATGAAATCCCTTCTTCTTTCGAGAGGAGGTGGCTTGTCTTGTTCTAGAAAACGGTGGAGCTGCACAAAGATCAAGCGGCTCCGCCTGGCGCCCAAGGTTATATTGTACCGTTATGATTAAGTACTAAGAAGCCAAACACCTTACACACACACACACGCACCCACACGCATACACACACACACACACACACACACACACACACACACACACACGCATACACACACACACACACACACGCATACACACACACACACACACACGCACACACACACACACACACACACACACACACAAATATATATATATAACGTTATTTATATATATATATATATCATATATATACAGATATATATATATCATATATATACAGAGACAAGCAAAAAACAATACTTCCACCAGTACTTGCACTGCTCATGCCATGCTTTATTACGCCAAATGTGAGTTAAGACGACGGTCGGGTCCCACCAGACTAACAACGTCACGCGGGTTCAAAAACAGTAAAATTTAGCCAAAGAGGGAGAATAATTGGCCAGGGGAGTTTGGCCACATTTGCCCGAGGGGGAAATGAAACCCTATAAACGGTGGACCCCACCCCCCTGGCCAGTCTATATATAAGTTTGGCCGAATTCTACCATCCTAACCCCTTAGGGCCTTAGGAAGGCCTGGTGAAGGCTAGCGTGGAACACCCAAAGTCGGGAGGCAACAGGAGCGCTCCCTGCCACGGTCTGACCTCCCGTGAGATGGGGACAATTTTCAGAGTCTGCATAATAAATAGAACAGAGTCTATAAGAACTGGCGAGTTACAGAACGGGGATGCACAATCTGTACTGCACGCTAGGCGGCGCGGCCGTACAAGCAGCCTGGAACGACGAACCCTCGGCCTAGATATCACAATCCATAGCCTGATGATCCATGGTTTCACCTATTGAAAAATGGAAACACACAAAGACGATTGCATAAAGGGAGGAAGTCGTTGTCGAAGCCTAAAACTGCCGCTTGCCCGGAAAGCCGTTGCCGAGGTTCTCCTGGGGATCTTGAAACTGCCGCTTGCCGGGAAACCCGTTGCCGAGGTTCTCCTGGGGATCCTGAAACTGTCGCTTGCCGGGAAAGCCGTTGCCGAGGTTCTCCTGGGGATCTTGAAACTGCCGCTTGCCCGGAAAGCCGTTGCCGAGGTTCTCCTGGGGATCTTGAAACTGCCGCTTGCCCGGAAAGCCGTTGCCGAGGTTCTCCTGGGGATCTTGAAACTGCCGCTTGCCGGGAAACCCGTTGCCGAGGTTCTCCTGGGGATCTTGAAACTGCCGCTTGCCCGGAAAGCCGTTGCCGAGGTTCTCCTGGGGATCTTGAAACTGCCGCTTGCCGGGAAACCCGTTGCCGAGGTTCTCCTGGGGATCTTGAAACTGCCGCTTGCCCGGAAAGCCGTTGCCGAGGTTCTCCTGGGGATCTTGAAACTGCCGTTTCACTGAAAATGGATGCAAACTGATCAGGTTGTGAAGAAACAATTTTAAGCTCGGAAGCATGATACTAACTTTGCTCCCTCCACTTTGCTGACGTGCACAACATGGTAGTATCGTGGCCGACAATGCAAGAACAAAATTTTACACCGCAACTTTTGGTGTTTTACACCGCAACTTTTGGTGTTTTACACTGCAACTTTTGGTGTTTTACACTGCAACTTTGGGTGTTTTACATTGCAACTTTTGCTGTGTTTTACACTGCAACTTTTGCTGTGTTTTACACTGCAACTTTTGCTGTGTTTTACACTGCAACTTTTGCTGTTTTACACTGCAACTTTTGCTGTGTTTTACACTGCAACTTTTGCTGTGTGGAAAACTTACACCCCTCCCCTTTTATAATGGACGGTCCCCCTGTCAGGTCAAAGGTGACAACGATGGCATGCAAACTACGTCGACTGAGTTATCCTTTTCGTGCATAAGTTTTTTAGAGGAAAAGCTTGGCTACGTTGTGACGTTAGTTTTTTTCTAAAGGTTTTTCTAGCTTTGGCCTATAGATCGGGATAAATTTAAAAAATGTTTCGACCAGGTCCAGTGATTACAAATTATGCCTCACAGATGCAAATTATGTTATAATGACACCAAATTGCATATGTGAAACGAAGGGACCGTTTCGCACCTGATAAAAGTTGTTTCGTCGAAATCGCTCGTCGTTTAGCGAATGCCCACTTTTTAGCCAAAAATGCTGTTTTTGCCCTATAGATGCAAATTATGTTATAAGGCCACACCAATTTAATTTGTTGGTTCTCGAATTTTTTCAGACAAAAATATTAAACGACAGGGCGAAAAAAAATAACAATAAAAACAGGCCTGGGCATCCTATTATAGCCCCAAATGCTAGAATTGGTGCCATGAAGTCAACACAAAAGACTGGGTTAAAATTTGAATAATGAATTTTGAACTTTTAATCAAACCAGTGCATTGGTAGATGTAATAACTGTAACAACTAGGAGTAACAGGTCACAGTGTCGACCTTTTTCGATTTGAAGACAATGCTTTGTTTGGGTGCGTGGTTTGACCCGGAAGTAGACTGGACATCGGTCGTCTGAAAAACCCCATGCAGACCGCAAAACACAGAAAAAACACGCCAGAATGAGTACTTAGAAGGTCAACTTTGACGGGACATATCTCGTCTTCAAATACTTTTCGAATTTCCAACTGACCCACACACGGTTGTCTGACTTGTTGACATCACGGGGACACATAAACCAGACTGATTTGACGTATCGTGACCCTACTACGACTTATTGTATGGAGCATTCTAAGTACTAGTACTCAATCCGGCGCGTCACAACTCTCAGGCCGCCGCCATCTTTGTCACCTTTGACCTTATTGAGGGACAATTCTTTGTAAAAGGGGAGGGGTGTAAGTTTTCCACACAGCAAAAGTTGCAGTGTAAAACACAGCAAAAGTTGCAGTGTAAAACAGCAAAAGTTGCAGTGTAAAACACAGCAAAAGTTGCAGTGTAAAACACAGCAAAAGTTGCAGTGTAAAACACAGCAAAAGTTGCAGTGTAAAACACCCAAAGTTGCAGTGTAAAACACCAAAAGTTGCAGTGTAAAACACCAAAAGTTGCGGTGTAAAACACCAAAAGTTGCGGTGTAAAATTTTGTTCTTGTCGGCCACGGTATGAAAGTTTCTCAGAAACAAAGTGAGACTAGAAATGTAATATTTGCAAAACAAATACATAATGTTTAACTTCACATGGAGATGGTCTAGCTCAACAAACCACTGCCCTGTGTATTCTTACTCAAAAACACATTCAATATATACTAGTATGGTGACCAGCCCCTCCAACTCTTCCCTGCCACTTGCTACATAATGTTATCAAACACCACAAGTTGTCTACTACAGCACAAGTTACCATGGTGACAGCCGCCTGGTCCAGGTCATTGACCTTATTTGTTTTGAAAAGAAGAGAAATGAACGAAACAAAAACGATGTTTTCCCTCCGTGAAGGTGAACATTATCATCATCATCATCGTTGGTTTATTCACATTAAAGATCGGTCTTGCAGTAATGACTGAATTGCACCGTTCCATAAGAATTAAAATATGTACAGGTTAAAATTGACAATTAACTGTCAATTGAAATACAGCATCGTTCAAATTATTACCGACGTCGACAGGATAGAAGTGAGCTCTAACACTCATATTTTCCTGACAGGTTGAGGAGTGCAGTGATGTTTCCTTACCAGGTTCCCCATCCCGGCGCATGCGCAGACTCGGCTGGGGTTGAGCGGCGGGCACCAGGCTGGCCTGCGGAGGAAGCGGCGGGAGTTAGTCTGGCCAGAACCGGCTAGGGTTAGGATCAGGCACGGTTAGTCTAGCCAGAACCGGTTAGGGTTGGTATTAGGCACGGTTCGGGATCGTCTCTATTGTATCCAGAACCGTGCCTGTATCAATCTTGTTCTATGCTGGAATGGGTTAGGATTAGGATCCGTAAAAAGTAAAGAAAGTAAAGGCGTAAGAAAGTAAAGATATAAGAAAGTAAAGGCGTAAGAAAGTAAAGATGTAAGAAAGTAAAGGCGTAAGAACGTAAAGACGTAAGAAAGTAAAGGCTTAAGAAACTAAAGACGTAAGAAAGTAAAGACGTAAGAAATCTAAGATGTAAGAATCTAAGACGTAAGAAGAAGTTTTGCCGCCCACCTGTGCCAGCTGCAGCCCCACAGAACACAGAAAGGTGAGATGTAAGAAAGGTAATATTTGTAAGAAAAGTCTGGAGGTAAAGACGTAAGAAACTTGATAGTTTTTACCTGTGCCAGTTGCTGCAGCCCCACAGAAAGGCCAGAAAGGTGAGATGTAAGAAAGGTAAGACAGTTTTCCCGTACCTGTGCCAGCTGCTGCAGCCCCACAGCCAGGTGAGATGTAAGAAGACAGTTTTTACCTGTGCCAAGTGCTGCAGCCCCACAGACAGGTGAGACAGGTAGGATGTAAGGAAGTTTTTACCTGTGCCAGTTGCACCCCCACAGAAAGGACGTAAGAAACTTAAAGGGAGACTTAAGACAGTTTTTAAGACGTAAGAAGAAGATTTCTCCGCCCACCTGTGCCAGATGTAGCCCCACAGACAGGTGAGACAGGTGAGATGTAAGAAGACAGTTTTTACCTGTGCCAGGTGCTGCAGCCCCACAGACAGGTGAGATGTAAGAAAGGTGAGTTTTTACCTGTGCCAGGTGCTGCAGCCCCACAGACAGGTGAGATGTAAGAAAGGTGAGTTTTTACCTGTGCCAGGTGCTGCAGCCCCACAGACAGGTGAGATGTAAGAAAGGTGAGTTTTTACCTGTGCCAGGTGCTGCAGCCCCACAGACAGGTGCGATGTAAGAAAGGTGAGTTTTTACCTGTGCCAGGTGCTGCAGCCCCACAGACAGGTGAGATGTAAGAAAGGTGAGTTTTTACCTGTGCCAGCTGCTGCAGCCCCACAGACAGGTGAGATGTAAGAAAGGTGAGTTTTTACCTGTGCCAGCTGCTGCAGCCCCACAGACAGGTGAGATGTAAGAAAGGTGAGTTTTTACCTGTGCCAGCTGCTGCAGCCCCACAGACAGGTGAGATGTAAGAAAGGTGAGTTTTTACCTGTGCCAGGTGCTGCAGCCCCACCAGCAGAATCACGGTGGCTCCGAGTCCAGTCATCATGACGTCAGCTCAGCAACTCCGCTCCCCTCTCCGCGCACCTGCATTTAAACACCTCACCTGTCGGCAGGTGGGAACGCCACAGGTGAGCCGCGGGCACGCCTGTTGACACACGACCTTCAAGCGTCCTGGTTGTCATGGAAACGCTCAGAAGGCTGTTCATTACGCTGTGACGTCAGGTGGAAGTGTGAGCGCTGATTGGTGGGAAACTTCAAGAGTGGCCGGTGATTGGCGGTTCCCATGGCGACCGCGGTAGAGTTACCGAGGAGCCCAAACTTCGCCGCTGGAGTTTCCGAAAAGCTTTTTAAAAGCAGGAAATTAAAAATGCAGGTCTAGAAATAGAGACATGTTTTTGGCATCAAAGTTCTTAACAGCGGATCCAAACGCCGTTAGAAAAAACAACATGACCTTTCAGATGATACTCTGGTACATTTACTTTTAAGAGGTTCCTCTTGTTTATCAACAATGTACAATACTCAAATACTATTACATGTACAGACATTTGTGTTAGTATCAAATCGTTTTTTGTAACTTCTTGATCAATCCTGTCAGTATTAATTATTGGTGTTTTTTATCATGCCTTGCTTGCTTGTATTGTGTATTGTCTGGTGGCGAAATGAATATAAGTGTAACTTGAGTGTGTCGCTACCACGTCTTGTCACTGTATGTTTCAATTTAAAAAAACACTTCAAATCAACGGTTCAGATTTAGGTAGGCTGAGACTGCAGCTTAGGAAAGTTGGTACTCGGGACGTAAAGCCAGTCAAGCTATTATAGATAAAGGTACGGCGCGATCAGAATTGTACATTAACGCAAAATGCAGTGGGCTGGGTGGGCGGTCGTGTTAAGGGGCATGGAAACATACAACTGTTAGAACAAAACCTTTTAACAACAAGTGTTGGAACAAAACCTTAACAGCACTTCTAAAGCCTAACCGCCTCTTGACATTTCCAACTTACCAACACATTTGGTAACTTTCCCGCCAATGACGTCACCACAAACGTACCCGCCAAAAATGTACACAATGTTCGGTAAATGTCAGCTCAGTATAAACAACGTTAGAATGGATATTTTAAACCTCCTTGGTATAAATCCACAAACCAACTTGTTTCTAACAGCAGCAGCAAACGTAAAGGAACCCAAAGCGATTTCAGGACAGTAAAACTGGATTTTCAAAGTCAATTTTTGTGTCATTTTTTAATGTATTAACTTGAATCAACCGTATCTCCCATAACATACTGATATCTGTGAGGCAAAAATGCGATGTCGCTGACGGAAAACAGTTGCTTGTTTTCTATTGTAAGCTGATTCTAGCTATTTATTGGTGGTACCAAATAAAGAGACTCCTCACATGGCTTGTTTGGGGGCTATTTCAAAGGCTTCAAGTATGAAATGATGACGAAAATGTGCTAAGAAATGACAGTAACGTTAACGTTAAATGTCAATATCAGATCAGATTTCCTCATATAGAATATCTTTTGTTTTGCCGCCCTGAAATTGCATTGGATGCCTTTAAGGTTGCATAACGTCAGGAATTATTCATTTCTCAGACGTTCGACCAGGTAAACACCGTTACAGTACTCAGTCAGGCCGACAGGGGGCGCACCTGACAGTGCAGCACCAGTATGTATCTTTTGAAAAGAAAACAAACAATTGACATACATCTCTTTATTGCGCATAAAAGTATTTTTGTTACTGCATAATTAATCCATACAACATCATCATTTCCACTTGGATACATGTAGATTTTTATACACGGAAACTTTTGGTTAATTTCATAAACTACAAGCTGATTGCACTTTAGCCCCAATGATTTTTCCCTTTTTTCTGGGTACTTTCATGTTAGCTATGATGTAAATAGGTGATACACGAAGTAAAAAAAACTAAATACATATGCAAACAAAAATACTACTGAGTGAGTTACATGAAAAGGATATGAACTAGGGAAAAAGATAGGCAATGAAAAATCATTGCCATGGCAACGGTTTCTAATTGTTGTCTATAGGCTGAAATGCGTATGGTTCAGAAGGCACTCCTACTGTTGATATGGAATGTGCCACAATATATCTTCTTTCTTCTTTTATTACTACTTACACCATTAGATTTATGTTAAACTTTGTATATATTTTGTTAAATCTCTGCGTATTACTTTTGTTCATTTGACATCTCAGTTCAAGCATTGTATACTTTGTACACCTGCGATGTATCTTATATTTTTGTTCAGTTTGGGATAATTATGTTAAACCTGTACCAGTGTTCTCTTGATTTATGTACCATATATTTTATTTTGGTGTCTTATAAGCCCACATATATAGGATGGGTACATAAAGCACAAAACACCGAACTTCATTCATTCATTTATAACAGAGCTGGATTTTAGGTGTTTCCACCATAAATTTTGGATGTGTATAAAACTGCTTCAGGAATATTAATTCTTATAACATGAGAAATATATTTGGTCACTAGTCAGGGAGTGCTCTTAATTATGTACATTGTTAAATTTTAGAACATTTGGTATCAAAATTGCATTGACTATAAATGAGAGTTCATCCCTAAATATACATATTTAATTCATGTTATTTTATCAAGTCCAAATTCCAAAATAATTTTCATCCTGATAGATTGTCAAGTTTTCCTTTGGTCCCATTATTATAGATATTACACGAAGTAAAATATTGATTGCATTGATAATTTCCAATAATTGGTCCATAAAATCTCCTGTTCCTCACTGATCAATCATCCCTGCAACATTTATTATTGATCTATTGATTATCAGTTATTGGTGAATATTGCCTCACTGATGTTGCCTTAAAAATGATTTAAAAATGTGAACTTTTGTCTGAATTTCTGATCAAAATTCTGAACCAATTCTCACGTTAAACGTTCAAACAATTGTGTTCAGCAAAAGGGATTGTCTTCACATTGTTGTTACATTGCATGTAGTACAAACATCAAATATTGCAGGAAACATCACACATTCTAAACATTTCTTCTAGATTAAAAATGCTTCTCATACACAGACTGAATCAGTAAAAGAATAAAGCAATTAAATGCAACACTGAAGATACTGCAATGTTGGCTTCATAAGTAAAAAAAATTAAAAAAATGAAAAGTCAGCAGTGAAAGTGGTCAGGAGTCACGATGTTAAGTCATAAAAAGGTTGAGGAGTAAATCTTTAAGAAAAATGTAAAAGACTAAAAATGTCTTGGAAAAAAATCCACTGGCTGCTGCTGATGTCATCCAACAACAGGGTAGAAGGTCAAAGGTGAATAGGCAACAGGTGAAAGGTCAGAGTGCACTTGCAGGTCAGCGTCGCAGGTTGTCGTACTTCATCCGACTGTGTCGCAGCTGGGAGTAAACCGTCTTGTCCTCCTCGCTCTCCCCACCAATCACAGCCTGGCTCTCCCCTTTATTCTCCAGGTCAAGCTGCGCATACGTGACCTCTGGTGAACTTTGACCCTACAACAGCGGAGACAGAACGATGATTATGTAAGAATCGTAGCGCAAAAGTTATCAAAATTCAGACACAACGTGTACACCACAGTTAAATTTCTACACTAACGTGTGATTTTACAGTTGGTACTCGATCGGAAGTTTAATTAAGCATCTTCAGTTAGTTTACAAATACAAATGTTGTGTAATGGTCTACTATGACATCAACTACATCACAACAGTTGCAGCTCGAAGGCTGAATTGATGAAGTGATATTTAACAGAATTAGACTGCCAACAATAAAATACACTTTCTACACCAGCTAAAATAAAGCATAAGTAATTAAGATCAACATGTAAACATTCATGCATGTTGTACACACATGGATTGGATGGAAGGTTGGGTTGATTGGATGGAGGGAAGGAGAGAAGGATGGCTTGGATGAGTGAACTGTTGGGCAGGGGAAGTTGATCTTATTGAATGGAACATCCAGAAGAAAGATGTCTACAGAGACCATTTATGCAAACCCCGCATGCACACTGATTATTGAACATTGATTGGTTGATTGGCAATTCATTTAGATGGATGAGTTGCATGCACTGGATCGGACTGGTTAGATAACAAGTGGTTTTTGGTGATTGATTCATAATCGATTGAGCTAAATTTGTTTTCGCCCTCCTGCACGAGATCTAAGATTGTGAAGTGATGTCTCCCATGAAGCTAAGATGGTTTGGCCTGACAAGCAGTCGTAACCATGGTTACCTGGAGCGCTCAGCAGGGTTATGTAGGTCAAAGTTCAAAGGTCATTGCCAATCTCTGTAAGCAAAGTCACTCTGGGCAGAAGGGAGGTCAAGCGTCAGGCATAGAAGCAACACAAAAACTACTGTTTGTTTGTTTGTTTGTTTATATTGTATTGAGAACAGACGACTCCAGGAAGACTAGTAAACACATCATATGTTTCACTGATGTAGATTAAAAATAAACAAACAAACAAAAACTACTAGGCATACAATAAAAAAATATTCTGGACAGACATAGACATGAAAAGCATATTCAAGCACTTGCATTAATACAAAACTAGCAAAGCGTTGGGTCGATGCATAATTTTAAAATTGCTTCAGCCATTTGTAGGTGTAGAAGGCCTCACCAATGATTTTGCTTGTTCTGAAACATACAGTAAAGCTAAACTAGCAGATCAACATGTCTTGTTCTGAAAACATACCGTAACGCTCAACATGTCAAAAGAGAGAGAGTCTGTACCTTGGTACACACAGTTTCAGTAAGTGGATATCATCAAATTCAAGTTTTTCTCCCAGCCCTTGGTTATTTTATTTAACAGATTAAAAAAATAGAAAAAAATTATTTCTAGGTTGCCATGACTACTGACCTGCTCCGGCTCCGGGTCCTCTGATTGGTCGAAGTCGGCGATCGTCATGGGATACAGGTAGGGGTCCCTGGTCCGCTGCAGGGTGTCATACCCACTGGGGTCATCGTCCTCCAGATCATTGCCCTCAGCTGCACCCTCAGAACTCTGGGTGGAGGAAAGGAGTGGGAAGTGAGGGAGAATTCGTCTTTAAGTCGTCTTTCAAGTAACTAAAGATGGAGAAAATCATCTTCAACTTTTGCCATACTAAATACTTACTTAGTAGTCTGTGTGGAAACGAACTAGCAACTACCTGTGTACAAATTAAACTTGGACTTTCAAGAATTGCCATCTCAATATGTGATAAATTTACTTATGATCTGCAAACTAACATTCAAAGTCAGTCACACATCATTCAGTTACTGATTCACAGAATATTTCAGCACGCATCTGTCATTTCACATAAGCTGGGCTGAAAAAAGTTTAGTTGAGTCCCGATCCCTGGTGTGGCTCTCCTCAAACACAAGACATCTGACTTAAGTTTACATCCTATCCAAGAGGACATCCCAAACCAAAGCTAGGTACTCATTTTTCACCTGAGTCAAGTGAGGAATAAAGTACCTTTCCCAAGGGCACAACAGTAGGGCCAGCCAGGGATTCGAACCCAGAACCTTTAGATTCTGAGTCAACAACCCTAACCACAAGACCACCTTGTCTGCTAGGGATTCGAACCCAGAACCTTCAGATTCTGAGTCAACTACCCTAACCACAAGACCACCTTGTCTGCTAGGGATTCAAACCCAGAACCTTCAGATTCTGAGTCTACACCCTAACCACAAGACCACCTGCCACCTGCACGAGGCTGAGTTACTCCACGAACCTTCAGCTCCAGAACCGTGCTTTATCCAGAGGGTTAACCCACGCATATCCAGAACTGCGCTCAGGCAAGATTCTGCATAGTCCATGCGTATCCAGAACTGTATGTACAACTGGGGCAAATCTGCATTCTAGAATACACGGAGACTATCCAGAACCGTGCCTGGGGCAAATCTACCTTCTTGGATACACGGAGACTATCCAGAACCGTGCCTAACCCTAACCCATTCAGGCATAGAACTAGACAGGCACAGTTCTGGATATGATACCCCACATACCTTCAGCTGCTGTCCTTCCGGCTCTGGCTTCCTGTTCTTGTTGACCTTGGCGTACTCGACAGTTGCTCCGTCCGCCGGACCCTCCTCCAGCAGAATCTCCTGTTCCGTCTTTCCGTTGGATCGATTTCCGGCCGCAGAAAACCTCACGGCTGTGGGAGACAGGCACTAACTGTAAGTCACTTTGTCTTCATGGTAGCAAAATTTCACGGTCTCAAGAAAATGGACATGTTCACAGAACTTAATCTTCACGGTGGTGGCAAGTGCAGGGAGGGGGTGAAAGACAAATGATTTGATAACATTAATGGTAAGTTTACGGTACAGAAGTGACCGTGAAAACAGAGAAGTTGAAAGTATGGTTAAAAAATCATGAATTACAGAATTACACAGGAAGAGGACAACATAAAAACAGAGGGATGAATGAAAAATTTGCAAACAAAAGACCTGCAAAAAATACTAATTTTAAAACCATCCTAAACAAATATTCAAGTTTATCTGTACAACCAAGGAAGCTCTATTATAGAACAAGAGTGAACAAGACAATATTTCTGCTGAGTTGCTGCTTTTTTTTATTCATAAGAAATACCTGGTAAGACAAAAAGATCATGCAGAAAACAAACTAACGAAAAAAAACTTGTTCTGCTTGAGTTGGTACCTGTACTTGTGTCCACAGGAACCCCGTCCGGGCGAACGTTCTGCTGCATTCGGTCATAAAATGCTTCCCTGCAATACCGAAACAGGAGATTTCAAATTTGTTTTGTTTTTTTGTTTATTCTATTTTGCACATAAAAAAACAGAATACAAAAAGTAAATGTCAAATATACGAATGAAACAGAGTACAGAAACTAAATAACCTATACAAAATAAATGTGCAGGAGGCAGAAAAAAAGCCATAGGCTAGGGCTTGTACGAGTTCCCCCTCCCCCATTATGATAAAGAACATAATTAATGATAATGATAATTACAACAATAACACTAATAAAGGGAAAAAATAAACTCATTACTTAATATATGTGATAATAATTCTAGCCTTGATCCATTGGTTACGTTGTAAATTTAACGAAAAGAAGAGGAAACGAAATATCTATGAATTAACAGCTTACAACATCACAAATGTTACCTGCACCAGGCCAGGGGCTCAGGAAAAAGCATTTTGAGCCCTGATTATTGTAAACATGGATCTTCAACATTTCAAAGTAAATATTCACTTAGAGGCCAACATTAAAACTGAGGGCTAGGAGGAAAACTGGGCCGTCTTGGAAACCAGCTTTTATAAGTGGAAGGGGCTGCCTGGTTGTGTTATGATGAAATGGATGAATAAATTAATACAGGAATGATTCAGAAGACCGTGTGGATTTAACAGGGTTTCCAAATCCAACTGTTTTTGCAAAAGTATGTGTGTGTAAGGATATTAATTATTATATACAGACATTGTCACACTGTACAATGTATGTTATATTTTTTCTGACCCTGACCTCTTCCCTCACGACATCAATGCCAGCTGATTTGAGTATTTCACAAACAAACAAACAAACAAACAAACAAACAAACAAACAAACAAAAAGGACGGTGACCTGACTGACCCTCGTTTGCGTTTCTTGTAGCGCCGCCACAGCGGGACGGCCAGCACGATCAGGAGAACCAATAGGAGCACAGCGATGACTCCGCCCACAATCGCGCCCGTGTTGTTATAACCAGAACCACCAGAGGGGGCTTTTGAGAGAAACAAACAGTCAACAGACTCACCAGCAAGTCAGCAGAACGTAGTGCACCTGCGCGAAACCTGTAATGCATTGTGCATAGCACTTTGGCAGAACGTCTCATATAAGGTTATATTAGAGCATATAAGGTTGACAGCCTGTCTGTAGTTTTCAGATGTTGTATAGGAAAAGATATCGTCTGCAACAGGCAAAATTTTGATGCAACGTTGACCAAACATTCAACGAAAAACGTGAAAAATCAGGGTTTTGCAAAGGCGCAGTACGTTCTGCCTATGTGCTAGTTGGGCAGTTTGAGGTTACAGATTATCATATCAAATGTTCAGACCTAAGAACCTGTAAAGATACATTAAACTCAGCATGTTGATTTATTCATGTACTTGTACGTTAGTTCATTTCTGTCATTTGTATCCATTTGTTTGCAGGTACATTGTAATTTGTATAGTTGTAGAATGCCTTACGAAAGTTGCTGTACTTTTGTTGTGTTAAGATTTCTGTATCATAATAATAAGTCGCTTTTTAATCATTTTGTTGATTCTAATTGTTATTTCTTTGCAATGTATTTATGGAATCTCTCAATTATCATAGTTACTTGGATATATTATTCATCCCATTTAAGCTACCATACAACTATCAGGACTTTTATATCCCAGGACAAAGTGGAAATTAAAGTGCACAAAGTTTATATGACTCTTGTCGACAGAGTTGTGAAGACTGCAAAATCTGTTTCAGATACATTTTAGACACGGCTTGTGAGCCTTGATACGTACCATACATGGAACTGTTGGTCTGTTCTGTTGTTGTGGCTGTTACAAAAAAAGCAGCAGCTACAGGTTAAAGTGCAGAACTAGTGGCTCAGTAACAGCAGGGTAAGTCTCATGTACAAATATAACACAAACAGAGACAATAAGTTAGTGTAGAACTAGTGGCTGTAACATGAACAGCAGTACAAATATTTAACACGTAACACAAACAGAGACAATAGGTTAGTGTAGAACTAGTGACTGTAACTGAAGCAGTGCAAGTCTAAAGTAGAAATATTTACGTAACACAAGCAGAGACAACAGGTTAGGGCAGAACTAGCATGGACACACACCGTTAACAGGACTGGTGGCCTGCCCTGTGCTTCTGACTGTTAGAAAACAAGACTTATTGGTTAGTGCACTAACTGAGCAAGTCTCATATAGAAATGTTTAGAGAGAAAAAAACTACAGTAACTGCAGGTTAGTGCAAAATACAGCAGAAAAAAACAAGTCTCATAACTGTTATAGAATTGTTCACAGAACACCAACTAAAGCTACTGGTTATTTTTATTTTATTCACATAGATTTGAGAGCATTGGACAGAAAGCACACAATGTGCTTATAAGGATCCTTTGCTCATAAAACATAAAGAATAACTACAGGTTAATGCAGAACTGCAGCCAAAAATGTGCTACAGTAAACCAGAGGTAGAGACCAGGTTAGGAAATGTTAGCAGTGATACGTACCATACATGGACCTGGTGGTCTGTCCTGTGGTCGTGGCTGTTAGAATACAAGCAGCAGCTACTGGTTAGAGCAGGACTATAGCAGTGCAGTCTCATTTACTTGTAGAGGTGCACAAGCTCTTAGTCAGTAGTTCTATTCAACATTTTACCATATATAGTACCCGTTGAACTTGTATATAGAATTTTGCTAGACCCATTCCAGCTAGTATCACTTTCTGTCTGCCATACATTGTACCTGTTACAATTGTTGTGCAATAAACTTGACTTGACTTGACTTGTTATCACTGACATACATGTACATGTACATCTACTATCTGCTATTTAGTATAATTTAGAGCTCAGTGAATTTCTTGTTTTCTTCATTATTTTTAATTTCTCGCCAATTCTGAGCAGGTACCACTGTCATGCACACGCAATTTCATTTACTCCTGAGTTTCTCCATTGTACCATTATATTCACTTCCTGCCATTTTGACTCCAATTCAACCTCCACTTCAGTCGTCACCATTTCTGTCCTCACTTCCTGCGACTCTTTTGTATTCAAATAACTACGGACACACAAGCAAACCAACAGACAAACACACAGAAAATAAAACCTCTGTACAAGCAGGTCACAAGTGATGATGATGAATTTTAATGGCAGTGCAAGCAGCACAGAAAATTCTGTCGTACCCAGAACCGTGCCTATCTAGTTCTATGCCTGCATGGGATAGGGTTAGGATCAGGCACGGTTCTGGATAGTCTCTGCGTATCCAAGAACGTAGATTTGACCCAGGCACGGTTCTGGATACGCATGGACTATCCAGAACTGTGCCTTAAGCATGGTTTTGGATAAAGTGCACTTCTCGATATGCACAGACTATCCAGGACCGTGCCTAAGCATGGGTCTGGATAAAGCACGGTTCTGGATACAACAAAAAGTTATGTGTCAGAGTGAAGGAAAGATTTACCTGGTCGTGTTGTCTGTTTCTGTTGAGTCGTCCCCCCGGGACTCTGTGTAAGTGGTACAGTCTGCTCAGTGGTAGGGACTATCTTAATGTACAAATCTTTGTCACTACGATTTCTTGGTGCTTCGAGCTTGTCATAAAAATAGCAAGAGAAAGTGCCATGGTTGATTCCAAATGCCCGACAGATATCATTCAGGCTCAGACATTTTGCAGCACATTTTTGTTCTGTTAAGATGCCGCTTGCATCTCCGTCTGGGTCCACAGCCTGCAGAGTTGGGAATTCCATTTGCTCCAAGTGTTGGAAACTTCCCAGTGGATCTAGTAGTCCTGGATCTGGAAAAGAACAAGAACAAATCAGAGTGTTGAACCCGTGTTTGCATTTAATGTCAACTTTCATTATTCTGACAGGTGCCCTAAGATCACCAAGAATTTCACGAGAGCATCAGTAATCCCCAAGGTATGCACACTTCAGGTATCCAGGTGTTCAAGACAGTCAAGACATTCTTGAGACGACACCGTTTGTAGAGTATCCAGCCGAGAGTTGCTGTGCTGCTACTAAAGTAACTGCAAACAACTAGTCAGTTCTTCAGTTATTGTTGGAAATAAACAAACTTTGCTTCATAAGGCCACCAGTTTTATTGCTTTACTGTAAAATGCTTTCTGTCTATGTATGTTTACCTCATGTTTAGTTGACAAATGTTTATACTCTCTATTAATGTTTGTTATGAGTCATACCATAGATGACATGTACCAAGCCCTGGAAGTATCAATGTACAATAAATGTACAATCAATGATGCGATACATACTTTTTCCTTTCATATCTGTAGCTAAGAAAGCATTAAAACAGCGATTCTAGTGGATTATTTTTAAAAAAAAAGAAGAATAAACAACGAATGTTACAGATGTTAGCAAGACCTCCTCTCAGATTTAAGTAAGGCAAACCTTAGTTATTATTGATTATTATTTATTAGTATTACTATTGATTACTACGTTCCTGTGCCACGCCCTTTCTCACCTGTAACATGGATAAATATTTACCCTACCTGTTGGGGGGGGGTCAAGTGTTTACCAAACCTGTAGGTGGGCGGTGGAACCTTTAACGTTACCTGCACACCTGGCCGACACACCTAGCACACCTGTCCACAGGTAACCTTAAATCTGGCCATGACGTCATATGAGGAAGTCACGCCATGATTACATGTGTATCGCTTTAGATTTCTACACTAAAAAAAATGGCGTCGGAAGTTTCGATGTTATTGTTGAAAATTTGTCCGTAATTCTTACGTTTTAAGACCTTCATGTCTTGTCTTAAGACCATGTTGAGGGGTTTTATGCTAAAAATAGCTCAGCAAGGCGTAAAGTGTGGGCAAATATTGATGTATTTCTACAATGTGAGAGTTACAAATATTACCTGTAACCTGTGCCTGTACGAAACTGGAGCAGACGGCCAGCGCCAGACACCACCAAACCATCGCGGCGCACCTGAGGACGCGGGTTCTAGTCCCAAACACTCCCTCACACTCTAACAACAACTCTGTACAACTCCTCCCTCACGGTCTCATACTCGGGATGTCTCAGGAACCCCGCGGAAGTCTTAGATTTTTCTAAGAATGAAGCAGAGAGTTCTTGGTTTCTTGGTTCTGGTAAGCAGGAAGTGAACGAAAGAGGCGGGGCGTGACGTCATCACTAAGGTCAGGCTTACTTGACCTGTCGTTCTAGTTTTAGCCAACAGGGGGCGCTTTATAACATACAAATAATCTATTCGTATTTCCAAGACCATTGTACATTGCACATTGATATAAACTCATAAAGGTCCATTCAATCCTCTTAAAAAAACAATTTGTCTCAGTTTTTATAAAAACCTTCTTTTTTTTCTAGATTCGTACCAAGTAAGTTCCCTAAAGGGAATTATATAATTTTCAATCAGCTCAATGGAAACCAGAAATCGGACATTTCATACCTCCGTGAAATATTTCTTAGTGAATTTCTTGTTTTAGTCATTATTGTGAATTTCTCTGTGGGCCTGTAGTATGCATGTTTCCATGACTCCCAGGCCCCAGCCACTTGCTCACGGTCGGGGAAATACAAGCCGCACACACAAGCGCTAGCATATATAACGTTATATATATATACACACACACTCTCTCTCACACAGTCCGACACTCTTTATAATAGTAAAAGACACACATACAATGTTACACACAAAACAATAAATAAGTTTTCACAGTGGTAATATTACTAATAACCTGCTTTCTTGCAAAAATTTTATCCTTTACACAGTGATCAAATCATCTCTATGTACTCAGTAAAGCCATTGCCATACACAGCATCACACGGAAACAAGAAATGTAAAACACTCTCAAAGTCTGGGTTGCATTGGTGTTTTATGATGACATCGGCATCAGACCAGCTCATTATCTAATATGCGTCATATAGCTGACATGGTTCGTTCCCGGACCTGAAGTAGATCCACTGCCCGGAAATTGGGCTTTACCAATGACGATAACTGATGGGAAAGTCTAGTAATGGTTGGTTTATGTAGAAGCGATAAATGGCGACTGTACAGGTACATCCCATTATTTAATAAATCCCACTTTAGTTTGTACACGTACCGATGTATTCACCCCAAACTCCTATCGCGGCCAGGAAGTGTAAACTGAAAACCAAACTTCGATATCTTGTGTCGTTGTCGAGTTATTCCTGTTTTAAAGTTAAAATCCCTAACCCTAACCCCCCTGGCCCCTAACTCTAGCTATAGGAAATAACGCTGGAAACATGGGAAACTTGGTATCACTGGAAAGCTCTTACGACACGATCGAACAAATCAGGTAATTGGAAAGGTAACACCGGTGTCCGATACGCTGAGCCTACTTAAAAAGCGGGATTTACCAAAAGCGACGAATTCCAGCTAAATCTGCTCGGCACGTCCCGTCATGCCTGCCTACAGGACATGGCGGGTGGGTCCGATAATCTTTGCCTACAGCATGGAAGGACAAAAGCAGCGACTATCAGACTTAGCCGGTATTTAAGATGCTTCTTCGCCATTGTTGGATCCCACTTCTCGTGCAGTGGGAATTAGAAAAAAAAGCACATGCTACAAGAAACGTACGTTTAACATAGTGTAATTGGTACAGGTAGTCTCCAAGCAGATCCTACGGTGGCAAGGCAGTATCCGGTGGCTCATGGACAGTCCTTTGGACAATGGATACTGTCTTGCCACCGTAGGATCTGCTTGGAGATTAGGCACAGGTACATGTAGGCATTGTTGCTACAGATGCTGTATTTACAGGCATTGCTGTTACAGGCGTTGTTGCTACAGGCGTAAATGTTACAGGCGTTGTTGCTACAGGCGTTGTTGCTACATGCGCTGTTACAGGCGTTGTTGCTACAGGCGTAAATGTTACAGGCGTTGTTGCTACAGGCGTTGTTGCTACATGCGCTGTTACAGGCGTTGTTGCTACAGGCGTAAATGTTACAGGCATTGTTGCTACAGGCGTTGTTGCTAAATGCGCTGTTACAGGCGTTGTTGCTACATGACCTGTTACAGGCGCTGTTGCTACATGACCTGTTACAGGCGTTGTTGCTACATGCGCTGTTACAGGCGTTGTTGCTACATGACCTGTTACAGGCGTTGTTGCTACATGCGTTGTTACACGCGAGTTATGCAGTAACATGTAGACGCTGTTACATCAGGCGTTGTTACACGCGAGTTATGCAGTAACAAGTAGACGTTGTTGCATCAGGCGTTGTTACATCAGTGTCAATGCTGATCACAGAGTCACGATAACCATAGATGGAGTCCACCGACACCCGTGCGTCGCTATGGTAACGCGTCCTCGCATCATCCTCCTCGCACGGTGATGAGCAGAACACTCTTCTGACGTGTTTGCGCCAGTTTTTGCCAATAAAAGCGTAGAGGAAAGGGTTTATGACCGAGTTCAAAATGGCGAGTGCCGTGGCCGCGTAGAAGGGACTCTCCCCATCGGTGTAGGAACGTACGGTGAACGACGTCACGTGGAACGGAAGCCAGCAGACTAAGAAGAAAACTGTCACAACAAAGAGCATGTGCAACGTCCGAGAGGTCGATGCCCTTGCGGCGAACGTCCGAGAGGTCGATGCCCTGGCGGCGCGGGGTCGCGGCAGACGTAGCGTCAGGAATATCCTGCCATATATGGGGATCATGACGCCAGCTGGCACAGCGTACATGAGGAAGAAGATGGCGAGAGCCAACCAGAAGTACGGGTGACCAGATCCGGCACCATCCGGCATGAGATACACGCACTGGAACAGACTCCTGTACGTGAAGGTCCAGTCTCCCGCCACAAGGTTTCGCGCCACCGTGTCCAACGCCGCCACCAGAAACGCCAGAGCCCACATCAGAAGGCACGTCAGGAGGGCCTATAATAATAATAATAATAATAATAATAATAATAATAATAATGGTTTATTTGGTGCTTTTTAGTACAGATTAGCAGGGCCCTGACAATTGGGTCCTGAATTGCTCTGACTTTGACACATCTTTTACAATTACAATACAATTCTAAGATTACAATTACAATTAAAAACGTTCGTCATTATTAAAATCAGCGTTAAAAGATTTTAAAGTACATGTATATCCTATGATAAAATAAACGAGTCAATAGAAACAATGGGCTACAACCGTGTATCACTAGGAGTTCAGTAATCTCACGATATACGGTATTGCACTATTTCTAAAGCGTGCAGCCCTGGCAGAGATCGTGTTCAGTTTGTGGCTAGATCTACAATGTAGTGTGTCTTCCACTGGCCTTTCTCTGTGTGCGTCGCAGTCGGTGCTCCAGTGGCCTGGTGACGGCTTGGTGGCGTTCCACAGCCGTGGCCGTGAGTAAGAAGATGCTGGCACAGGCCAGGAACACCGCAAGGACCCGGCCTACGTCACAGCTCTGCGAACTGGCCAGATCTGTACTCTCGTAGTTCAGCTTCGCGTCGATCAAGGATGACAGCTTTTCTGCTTCCAGATTCCCCCACGTACAGTTGTTGGTTTGTAGGTATTCTGCGGTGGCATTCGACACGGTTTGCAGGTATTCTTTGGCAGCATTCGACATTGTCACATTTGCACTGATGTTTGTAACGTTGGCGTGCTGGCAGTACGCGTCTAACAGATTCTCGAGTTTTCCCCTGAAGTATTGATAACGGATAGAAAACACTCCCTGGACGAACGCGAGGAGACAGAAGCTGACGTCGGCGACAGCCAAGTTGGCGACGTAGACGTTAGAGATGGTTCGGATGGTTCTGTACCTGAAAGAATGAAAAGAATAAAAGGTTTATTCATCAAAACACATGGCAGCCAATGACTGAATTGCGTGTTTCACATGACAAATTAAAAAGTACACTTCGAAACAGTATATACTTAAACACATTGAACGCAATTAAAAGAAAGTAAATCCTAAAACCTACAGGTCCGTCTATTATATGTACAGGTCACAACGTTCTATGCCTATGTGTACTGTACTATACAATCACTGGTGCTGCTTGTTTAACAGATAGGTCATATGGACAATCGGACTGTTCTGGAATTGTTTTGTTCTTGTTCTGGGGGTAGTCAGTAGATGTTTAATTTCTGTCTGGTGTCTCTGCTCGTAATGTCACCTCTAGAAGGAGGGAACCAGTTCCTGAACGTACCTGCCAATGATGTAGAGTATAAGAAGGTTGGCGGCCACTCCTAGGGCCGAGAGAAGACAGCGGACAACGTTAGCCACGTACAAGGGGTCCATGGTTCTGGCGGCTACTGTAGCGTAATCCTGGACCAAGAGGTTGGGAGTTCGAGTCCCGGCTGTTGTCGCTCACCCGACATGCACGCTACTGGAAAGGGTCGCAGTCCTTAGGACGGGACGTTAAGCTGTGATCCACTGGCGGCTACAGCAGCTGAAATGTGACAAGGAAACATACATGAGACTTACTAGGATTACATGAGGTGTTAATAAAGGCTCTGACTACTAATAACACTGTCAATAACAACATACCACCGATCAGCCTAGTTAGACCAGCGCTAGAGCTGATTTGTTACTCTCCAAGCAGGCCAGTTTTCGGACGTTTTAAAGTTGTTGTTTTTTCACGTTTTGTCGGGCTTTCTACTTTCTCGGCTTTTCTTTCGGTCTCCTGTTGGGCCAGAACGTCTAAAAAAAGGTTTTAAAAAAAACTATGAAAACACGCCTAACATCTGCTTGGAGAGCAGTGATCTGTGACGTCAGTTTGATCGTCAACAAAACGCCCCTTGGAGCGACAGACATAACAACAACCACAAGAGACTCACCTGACTGTCCATCACAATTAGATTTTCAACCAAAGATAGACCGGTAAGACCAGAGAGAGAGTGGCTGCGTGTCCTTCAAATTAAATCAAGGATATAATAATGTCCTTGGTTAAATGTTTACATGTCTTCGTTTTGACGGGGTTGGTCGGGGATCGGTTATTTACATGTAGAACCCACGGAATGCGTCACGGAAAGGTGCACACGACACAGTCAACACCCAAGTATGCCACAACACGCCCGAGCGCTGGTTACTGTCAGAAGAGTTCAAACACAACGTCTGCAGTTTGCACGTCAGACAGCAGAGTTTATGCTAATTCTGCACACAAATTAAGGTCTTCACCAGCTAGCAGAGATGTAAATGACTTTTGACTTTAGCTGTAACAACAATCAGCTTCAGGTTACACTGTTTGCTATTCTTTTGTTTTAATTGAAACATATAGTGACAAGACGTGGTGGCGACACACTCAAGTTACACTTATATTCATGTCGCCACCAGACAATACGTAATACAAGAATTGCTAATTGCTATTCTTCCTGCGGTCCTACACCAAAATCATATACATGTGTACAAGACAGTAAGACTACATAATAACAAAGGTGAATACCCACCTAGTAGATGTTATTTGCTGTAATTAAGCTGGCGTAACGCGGTAGGAGAAAACTGAGCTTGCCCGGCGAGTCTGTGAGCTCTAACTGCCGGCAGCAATACGCTGTGCACCGCTCCGTATCCGAACCTAGCCTCCACCAGGCCTTCCTACGGGGGTACGGATACGGTGGAATTCGGCAAAGGAAGGGAATAGCTGGCCAGTAGAGTCAGTCCGCGGGAGGGTTAGTTAACAGCGCGGCCAGTCAAAGCCCAAGGCGGCCAGACTCCCCTGGCAAATATCTCCCTATTATAGCCCGCGCAGTTAGTCTGGTAGAGACTAGTCCGAAGTCCTACCGTAGAAATTCAGGCGAAAAACGCAGTCGACTCTCTGGCGATTTCAAACTCGGCGACCCTGATATTCGGCACCCTCTGGCGTTTTACCTTGAAATCCGACTGAAGGTCGTAACAGTATGTCTTCTGAGAAACCGTACAGCCGCTTAAGACGCCCAGGTGTTCCCTAAAGGTGCTCAGGTCACCTACGGGGCCTTGAAGCTTGTGTTGTTGCGCAGGTTCGTGACAGGTAACTTACAAGTGGCTACATGTAAATCCTGACTTCGCGGAAAGCGTGAATCACTTCAGGCTCCATTGTTGTGGGTGAAACCAGGGCTTAATACAATACTGGGATCGGTGTGGGCAAAGTTCATATGAGTTCATGGGAAGTCACGCTAGTCTCTACCAGACCTCTCGGTGGACTAAAACAATTACTAAGAATTGCAACAACAACAAAAAAACAGTTACGAAGAATTGTTTATTTATATATACTATAGATACTGCCCGCAACAACGGGAGCAGTCGGCAGAATTCACTCGGTCGCCTGCAGATATCTTCGTCTTAGCACATAACTAGTCTTTTTTTCAATTCTTTATTAAAAATACCAAACATGACAGACAAACATGGCATTCAATGTTGCCTGAATGGCGTTGATATTTACATGTATACAAAATATCAAAGTATCATGTATTTACAAAACCTATAAAACAGTACAGTTAGTCTTACTGACTTCACTAGATATAATTACAACAACATCATAACAACATTCACAGTCCACGTTATTCAAATCATAATTGAAAGTATTACATCTATTGCTGAAATTGTGACCACTCAAATAGAAGGCGACAATGTACAGAGCCGGGCTTTAAAAGATCCCCTATGTTGTTACTGAACCGTCCCCGACAGTGCGCTTGTGCACCTGTTGTCCGGAAATGGAGCGTCCCCGTTCCTCAAAGTGGCGGGAGACCGACCATTCCAAACTGGGGGTGGATTGTTGAATGGATTCAATTCTTGATACGAAATGAGCTGTAACGTGGTCATCAGAGGTTCGTGAACAAACGAACATCTACAAACGCTGATATCGTTTTCCTAAAAGTGTTCATAAAATGTTCTATTACAGATAGTTGAAAATATCCTTTTTGCATCCCCCCCCCAGCAACTAAAAATGAGACACACCATAATACTAGAATATTTTTGACAGCTTCACATTTGATATCCAGTACGCAAACTGTTTATTATCGAGAAATAATACTGTACGATAGACTGAAATAGATAAATATTTTCATATTTTTGTACATACACAGTGTTAGGGAATTCGAAAGTGAACAAATAGCCGGGGGTGTATCGGTATGCTTTCTTTTAGCCTTTCTTGACCGACAAAAGTATGGAAAGTCTATCTCCACAATATATAATATTAAAACAATTCTATATGTATTACAATTCAAATATTCCGAAAATACCGTCGAATGACAATAAATTAAAAACTTTGACTATTGTATTTCACCTCAACACAAAATGAAATAGTCCAAACTGACTCCAAAACTCGACGGACCAATCACGATCCGCGTTCTATCCTGTTGTCATCTTCCAATTTCGCGCCTCTGAGAGAAGTCGCACTTCGGACGTCCCAGAGTCGTCAATTTGAGGTGAGAAATTTTCAATTTTCTGCGGTAGAATTCCATGTTTTACCCATGAATTACCTGGTTTACCATACGTAGAACAGTCTGTTGTGTGTCCTGGCTTATTCTCGCCCATTTAAAAGATTTTTCTGACGGAATAAACCTGAGGTTTAGCACAGCGGCATTGTGTAAGTACAGGTACATAGTGAACGTCTTCCAAGGTGAGTAGGATATCGTCAGTCAAAATTTCAAGACAAATCAATTTTCTCGCTCATGTTTACCTCAGAATTATCAGACAAACTGTTGTGACATCTAGTGGCATCAGTTTTAGGTCAGTTTTGGCAGATTTTATCCCGAAAATGTTCAGAAATATCAAGTAACGGTCTTTAGGAATGGAGCCCCGGGGAAATAGGTAAAACCTGGTACAGGCCTCGGAACTTTCTACATTGTCCGTCAGAATTTCAAGACAAATAAATTTTTCCGCTCATGTTTAGTTCAGAATTATCAGATACAATGTTGTGACATCTAGTGGCATCACTTTTAGGTCAGCTTTAGCAGATTTTATCGGGAATATCACGGAGGTTCTATTCCATACAACTCTGCCGGTGGCAAATATTACCTCAAAAGTTGCATTTAACTGATATGTTCTCACAAATTTTGCCTCAAAATTAGCAATCAAAATGTTGTGACATCTAGTAATATCACTGTCAGGTTAGTTTTTGCAGTTTTTATCGTAAAAACGGAGAAATCTTGAGTAGCGTTCGGTCTCGTGTGTGGTGCCCGGGGAAACAGGCGCGTAGTCCCGTGTGGATGTGTAAGCAAGATCCGGCTCAGGGACTCGCCTCAAAACTTACCCCAAAAATCATGTCTTCTCACAAACTTTCCTCAAAATTGTTGCGAAAAAGATCCCGGGACCCAATTTTGTAACTTGTAGCCGTATTTTTCGTAGGATTTGGTTAAAAATCGTTCCCAATTCGGGCGGCCGCCCTGAACAAGTTGGTTCCGCCCGGGTGTTGCCAGTTGCCCGGTACAGGGCCCGGGCAGATGTTACGTCAAAACTTACCCTAAAAAATCAAGTCCACTCACAAACTTTCCTCAGAATGGACATGGAAACGGATCCAGCACCTAGTAGTGTAACTTTTGCTGTATTTTTCGTAAGAGTTTGGTAAAAAATCTTCGTCGGCCGGCAAGAAGTTGGTCCTGCCCGGGTGTTGACAATTGCCCGGTGCAGGACCCTTGAAGTAGCCAGGTAGAATACGTCAGAACTTGCCCCAAAATTCATGTATCCTCACAAATTTTCCTCAGAATTTGCCCGGAAAAGGTTCCGGTCCCTAGTAGTATAACTATTACCTTTATTTTTGGGTAAAATTTGTTTGAAAAGTCTATTTTACCGCGCGAGCCCCGGGTCAACCTACAACATCGGGCGGTGTGAATAATCGCCCGTCCCCGGCGCTGGGTTGGGGGCCGGCCGGTACTGGGTCGGGCCCGTGGAAACTTGTAATATTCGCGATTCCTCTTAAGTTTCTGTCAAATTGTCCTTATTTTTTGCCATGTATTTGATATTTTCATCGTTTTTGTTCCTGCGGGGTCCGGTACCGGACTTTCCCCTCAGTCCTCGGCGGTAGCGGGACCGCCTCCTTCCCGGGCAGAATTCTCTTGTCGTCCGATCACTTGATTTTGTTTAATCGTTGAGTCATTTTCCCCAAATTTGTGCGTTTAACTCGTACTTATCTTGATTAAACCAGTCCTTGCTGTTTTTCTGGAATGGATATTCGGATTTGTTCATGAAAATTTGACAGCGTCGCGCTGACAGGGACCGTAACATTGACCTGGTGTTGTCGGTGAAAATTTACTGATTCCCCGCCTGGACAGAGCTGGGCTTACGGTCCCTTATTTCCGCAAATGGCGGGTCATTTTGTCGTTCTTCCCCGTTTTCTTACGCTGTATTTTAAGTGTTTTTATGTCGTTTTTGCAGCTGTTACTGAATTATTCTTCGTGATAGATTTTTTATAGTCTTTTATCGTACTTTTGGGCGGTTCTAAAGCCTGACACCTGTTTGTTTTCTCTCCAGCTCAGCAGCGCCGCCTGTCCCAGCAGCAACGAATTGCAGAACAAACTGAGGGCCAGGTGGCATTCTCTGCAAGGTTAGCTATCTACTTTCTACATAACATCTGTAGTTTTTACCATCTACTTTCTACACAACATCTGTAGTTTTTACCATCTACTTTCTACATAACAGCTGTAGTTTTTACCAAGTTATCTTAGAAATATTTGAACATGTTTCTTTCTACTTTGGGTCTGCCATTGTTATCACATGTTTCTAATCATTGCCATTTTTGTATATAATGTGTGATACTTCATGACATTGTGTTGTGTAGTATTTTCATGTTTGATGAATGATATTTTGTGAAAATTTGTATCTCATGTTATGATGTTTAATATTGTATATCTGTTTTGTGTCAATATTGTAATCTGTATTTACATTGTAGTGTTTGGGAAAACAACTTTGTAAAGGTGTCTATGCACCTGTTTTGTCCTCCCTTCCACTTGTATATTACTTGCGGTAAACTCTAATAAACAAAATCACCAATGTTCTTGTTACCATGGCAACCTGTAAAATTAGTTTTGTGTGCTGATATGAATTACTTCTATCAGCAGAACACTGAAAGAGGGATGCCATTGGTTCCTGTTCCCTACCTGCTGACATAGACCAGCTTCCCTGGCCCACTAGCAGGTACAAGTTGTGATCTTTCTTGCTTGCTTGGACATTGTACAATCTTAAGGGGCAGCCAGTGGTGTTTTCCTTTCTGCGATCATGTAAAAAAAACCTCTGCAAGTTTCATGTATGTACATGTTGTCCTGTAGACTGGTCCTGTGGCTGTATCTGTATAGCCGGTATAACCGCCCTTCGGCGTAACACACCAGCTTCTGTATCTGTATAGCTGGTATAACCGCCCTTCGGTGTAACACACCAGCTTCTGTATCTGTATAGCCGGTATAACTGCCCTTCGGTGTAACACACCAGCTTCTGTATCTGTATAGCCGGTATAACCGCCCTTCGGCGTAACACACCGGCTTCTGTATCTGTATAGCCGGTATAACCGCCCTTCGGCGTAACACACCAGCTTCTGTATCTGTATAGCCGGTATAACCGCCCTTCGGCGTAACACACCAGCTTCTGTATCTGAATAGCCGGTATAACCGCCCTTCGGCGTAACACACCATCTTCTGTATCTGTATAGCCAGTATAACCGCCCTTTGGCGTAACACACCAGCTTCTGTATCTGTATAGCCGGTATAACCGCCATTCGGCGTAACACACCAGCTTCTGTATCTGTATCTGTATAGCCGGTATAACCGCCCTTTGGCGTAACACACCAGCTTCGCAGGCACGCGGCGCGGCGGCAGCTAGCTACATTACACCGAACGACATGTTGCACCTAACCTTTGAAAGTCTAACTCTAAACATTGTCTAAAACTTTCTAGGCTGGTAACAGATGTAAAATTCTACACAGAAATATTTGACTTCTCAGTGTCACACTGATAGGATTAGGTCTTTGAACTGTTTTGCCACGATCGACAACTTTCATAATTTCTCTTTCTTTCTCCTTCTTGTCTCGTCTACAGACCCTTCAACCAATGTCACTGACGTCACGGTTTCCAGGCTACTCGAAGGAAGCAAGTGTCAACAAAAGAAGACAACTTGCCAGATAGGATTTGTATGATATCCTTTTCAGCTGTTGGTATAGATGTAAGGGCGGGGAAACTTGAGCCAAACTCTACTTTGGTTTGGCTCAATAAATTTAAGAGTTAAATGTGTGAGGGGTTACCTTTTGGACATAAAGTGCCTTGTGTCAACTACAGAGATCTTTCATAACAATTTGAATACTGGGGTTCTGGGATAGAATTGCTATATATACACAAGTAAGAATTGCTATATGGAATTGTAAGCCACATACACTCTCACTCTGCTGAGGCCGAAGATGGCATCGATGGACTACAAGAAGGACTGAGAAATATGATATACTTTGCAGATTTGCAGACTTTTCATAAATAACTTGTGTTTTGGCCATGTCAGGCTTACGACTGTATTAGCTTTAAATTGCCAGTGAATTCTTAGTCCAGTCTTGTAAGCGAGAAGAATTGGACACTGATGGAACAGTGTTGTGAATGTTAACGCCACCGTCTTGTAATGGGAAATGGCGGAACACTGATTGAGAAATAATTTGTTTTAGCCTTCTTGTAATGATAAAAAAAAAGGTAACATAAAGATAGAAGATGGAGGAGAAACTTGGATTATAATTCTTGAAAACGTCCCCAAGAAGAGACTGCAAGCACCTCGGCCACGACCATCATCACACAAGATCAACAGATGCACACATTGAATAAAGATTTGAAAAGACTGTGTGATTATTCTGAATAAAGATTCTGAATAAAGCTTCTGAATAAAAATTCTGCTCAAAGATTTTGAATAAAGATTCCAAATAGAGATACCGAATAAAGGTCATTTTCTGTACCTTGTTAAATAAAGTAATCAAACTAAAAGTGACTAAAAATTTTACTGCTTGAGTTTCACAAGTTAAAAGGCAGTACTAAGATCCACCTGCCATTGGCTTGTTCTCTGAAGTTCACATGCACTTGGACTTTTAGACCAGGAAAGGTGAGTTAAAAACAAATAAGAGCAGGGACGTAGTTAGTAGTCCAAGTGTGTGTGACGATTCAGAGAGCATTGGCCTAATTTGGGGGGTGGGGTGATGAAAATGAAATACAAAACATCTTTTTCAAAACTTTAGATTTAGAAGGCAAAGTTGTTAAGGTATGACTACAAGGCACACCCCAAATTTTAGCTTAGTCGACGATCTTCAAGAATCAAGAGGACACCTGTTGATTGCTATGTCAAGCCGCTACCGAGATGCCAAAGGTAAGAAAATTGTGGGGACTGCATGCGTTACTAACATGTGCTTTTCTCTCCTCATAAAATGGGGGTCCTTTTCAACACCTTCTAGTAGCATCTGGGGTCAGGGCCAAACCATGTTTTTGTGTTTTTCTGTCCCATGAAGGGAAGGGAACTTTGGGGCCCTTCTAAGGTGGGAATTCTTTTTGTTTTCACACACACAATATTCACTTTCTGTAAGCTGCACTGAGATTGAAATAAAGACTGAAACATTGAGTACTGTGTCATCTGAGTTACTCGCGGTTAGCTATAAGGAATTCTTGCGGTTTTCGGAGACCATTTCGCGCCAATTTTGACGATGGACAAAACTTCAGTGGACATTCGAGGTTTGTATTCTCCAACCTAAAAGGAGAGCCAGGTAAAGGTGTAACTACTTAAAACTTTTTGAGTTGTCTTCACTTCACTGAATCTTGTCTAACTTTTTTGTAGTTTCCTTCAGTTCCAGGTTATTCCTTGGAAGACACTGTTGCCAGGCAACCTCAGGCCTGGCCAAGCACAGGATGGTACCATGAGAAAAGGACTTCTTGCAGAAAACAGATAACAACTTCCTTTTTTTTATTATTCGAGAGAAAGTTATATAACAATCTGTAAAGATCAATGCTCACTACATGTATTATCATTTGAGTAGAATCAGCTGCATAATGTTTGGAAAAACGATTGCATATCATTGCATCTTGTAACAGCCTTTGTAATGAAGACTTAACACTTATAAAATGCTGACCTAACTCTAATGCCTGAGTCATCGCTTGTTTGCTTTTTTGTGTCTGAAACGTCGGCTGAATAAAACACTTTGTTGTGTAGAAAGAGTCTCTTTATTCAGTGACTTACCAACCTGATGAAACTATTCACAGATTTTTTGTGTCTTTTTTTCTGATTTCAGGATCATCCTGGGAAGATGTTTGATTCCTGGAGCCAGAGAGACGACGAAGGAAGCTATTCTCAAAGGAAAGGACTTCTAACAACCAGGTACTGATTTTAATTGGTTTAAAACTCTTATCTCAACAAAAGTAGTTTGATATACTTTTTGTCAAAGTTTTTGTACGAACTTCGGGATGATTCTTTTATGTTACTGCTTTTCTCTTATGTTCTTGAGTCAAATGTAATTTACCATGTCAACACTAATAAACTTCTTGTCTGTTCATCAACAGAATCATTGCTGGCTGGATGCCCACTACCTGAAGGAAGGGTGTCTACTGAAGGAAGGGTGTCTACTGAAGGAAGAATTTGATGGACTCTTCCTTATCAAAGACTACCTGAAGGAAGGATGTCTTGAAAGACAACACCAGACTCTGTGGCATCAAGAGACTTTATTCCTTTTCTTTTCACTTTTTAACATGAACAGAATTTTTCTCCTAAAATTTTTCTTGCCATTTCTTCAGGTGTTAAAGTGACTTAGTAAGACTTTTATTTCAGCTCATCTTGATTCCTGACTGTGCAGAGCAAACTGTTCTGATAGCTTTCTCCACATTTCGCTCTCAGAACAGCAATGTGCAGTGACTTGGGATTTGAACCAGCAACCTTTGGTCACAGGATGACATGTTATAAACATTTTTGTTTTCTTTCAGGTTGCAGTGATAGGTTGATAAAAGTGTCTAATAGCAGGTATGGCCGACCTCAATGAAAGTGGCTTGCAGGCTGATTTGAGCTGTCATGAATAACCACAACTTCTGGCTGCTTGAGATTTGAACCAATAACCATGTGGTGTTCACCAGATCTTCAAAACTGAAACCTCACTGAACAAACTTGGTGGATTGATCTTGTTTGTTTTTATTGTGTCTCAGTTAGGGAATCATGACCAGCTTCTATTCGAAACCAACAACTTCTGGCTCCTTGAGATTTGAACCAATAACCAATTGTTGTGTTTACCAGATTTTCAAAGCTGGAACCTCACTGATCAAACTTGGTGGATGGCAACCAGGAATTCAGCACTAAGGACAAGAACTTTCTAACTATTTTATAAATTAAAGTGAACGTGTAGTTGATTTTGCTGTTTCTTATGGGATTAAATCCATCTTTATAGGAAAGGATCAAGAGTGGCTGCACAGGAGTTTAAAAAGTTGTTTCTGTTTCAGCCCAGCCCTGCAGATTAGTATAATACCTGGAAATAATGATTTTCTTCATTTTACTTTTCCTAGTCTGGATGAAGCATGCAGTGTTTCTTCCAGCAGTGCTCCAAGGGAGCATCAGCTGGCTAACGTCTGCTTTACATTCCAGGTTTCTTGGTTTACTTCTAAAGGCCACACTCAAATTGAGTTGCAGGCCTTCCTTCTGTTGTGTTCTGTCTGTGACTTTTCTCCTTGCCTCTGTTTCATGGCCACACTCAAATTGAGTTGTCGGCTGCCTTTGTCTTTGTGCCTGAGTAAACTTACTGCAGGAGAAGCCTTGCTAAGACTGACGGATGACAAGCAGTGGTGGCTGCAAGAAGCAGAGCAGGAGCAGAGCCCCCGAGACTACAAGGTAATTAAGATTCTGCATTGAGCTTTCTCTTGTCAACCCATACATCTCCCTCCTTCCCTTCCTTCATGTTTTGATTTTGTCTCTCCCTCATTTTCTCCTTCCTTCCAACAATCTCATCATCCTTTGCCATTTTCTCTCCCTTCCTTCCTTCCTACCTCCTTTTCTTCCTGACTAACTTCCTTCTTCCAAGTTAATTTCCAAATACTTTATTTTCATCCTTTCAAAAGGACTTTCAAAAAAACTTGCATCTAAACTCTGTTTAGATTTATGCTGATTCAATCTAACACAGGATTCTTTTTTCTGTGTGTTTTCAGATGAGGTTTGGAGACCACTGATGCTGTTGTCACACCAGATGCCACAGATGTCACTGTTTCCAGGCTACTTTGAAGGAAGCTAGGTCAAGGATCAAGAAAAGAACACAGTCCAACAGGATTTGTATAATATCCTTTTCTGTGGATGGTATAGAAGTAAGGGGAAGGGCATGAGCTAAACTCTACTTTGGTTTGGCTCACTAAATAAGTTAATGGTAGGGAACCTTTTGGACCTAAAGCGCCTAACAGTGTGATAGAGATCTTAAATAAAAGTTTAAAAAGTACTTGGGTTCTGGGATGGGATTCTTTTATCCCAACCACAGTCAATTTCTTTACTGACGTTTTGTCTGCTTATAGCTGACTTCATCAGAGTCAGAAGGTTGGTGAAGAAATTGACTGTGGTTGTGTTAAAAGAACTTGTTCTGGGATAGAATTGCTGAGATTTAGAAGCAAGCCACAAGCACTCCCACTGCTCCTGAGCTCACGGAGGACGCCATCTTCAGCATCGATGGACTACAAGAGGAACTGAGAAATAAGATATAATTGGCAGATGATATGATTATCTATATGTAATATTACATATCATTTATATTATATTTATTTATATTTATCATTTATTGGCAGATGATATAATTATTTATATGTGTTTTGGCCATGTCAGGCTTACGACTGTATTAGCTTTAAATTGCCAGTGATTTTCTTAGTCCAGTCTTGTAAGCAAGAAGATGGACACTGATGGAACAGTGTTGTGAATGTTAACGCCACCGTCTTGTAATGGGAAATGGCGGAACACTGATTGAGAAATAGTTCATTTTAGCCATCTTGTAATGATAAAATAAAGGATAAGATACAGATAAAAGATGGAGGAGAAACTATTCCTGAAGACGTCCCCAAGAAGAAACTACAAGCACTGACGCCACGACCATCATCACACAAGATCAACGGATGCACACATTGAATAAAGATTTGAAAAGACCGTGTGATTCTTCTGAATAAAGATTCTGAACAAACATTTTGAATAAAGATTCTGAATAAAGATTTTGAATAAAAATTCTGAACAAACATTTTGAATAAAGATTCTGAAAAAGGTCATTCTGTACCTTGTTAAAGAAAGTAATCAAACTAAAAGTGAATAGAAATTTCAATTGCTTGAGTTTCACAAGTAAAAGGCAGTACTTCCACCTGCCCTTGGCTTGTTCTCTGAAGTTCACATGCACTGGACTTTAGACCAGGAAAGGTGAGTTAAAAACCAAAATTAGAGCAGGGATGTAGTTAGTAGTCCAAGTGTGTGTGATGATTCAGAGAACATCGGCCTAATTTCGGGGGGTAGGGTGATCGATAAAAATGAAAATTTAATACAAAACATCTTTTTTAAAATGTTAAGGTATGACTACAAGGCACACCCCAAATTTTAGCTTAGTCGACGATCTTCAAGAATCAAGAGGACACCTTTTGCTATGTCAAGCCGCTACCAAGATGCCAGAGGTAAGCCATGTGGGACTGTATGCGTTACTAACATGTACTTTTCTCTCCTCATAAAATGGGGGTCCTTTTCAATACCTTCTAGCAGCATCTGGGGTTATATTTTAGGGCCAAAACATGTTTTTGTGTTTTTTTATCCCATGAAGGGAGGGGAACTGGGCCCTTGCAAAGGTGGGAATTCTTTTTGTTTTCACACACACAACATTCACTTTCTGTAAGCTGCGCTGAGATTGAAATAAAGAAACATTGAGTACTGTGTGGTCTGTGTTACTCGCGGTTAGCTATAAGGACTTCTTGCGGTTTTCAGAGACCATTTCGCGCCAATTTTGACGGCCAAAACTTCAGTGGACATTCGAGGTTTGTATTCTCCAACTAAAAGGAGAGCCAAGTAAAGGTATAACTACTTAAAACTTTTGAGTTGTCTTCACTTTACTGAATCTTTTCTAACTTTTTTGTAGTTTCCTTCAGTTACAGGTGATTCCTTGGAAGACGCTGTTGTCAGGCAACCTGGCCAAGCAGGGGATGGTACCATGAGAAAAGGACTTCTTGCAGAAAACAGATAACAACTTCCTTTTTTTTTATTTGAGAGAAAGTTATATAACAATTTGTAAAGGTCAATGCTGACTATTATCATTTGAGTAGAATCAGTTGCATAATGTTTGGAAAAAAAATTACATATCATTGCATCTTGTAACAGCCTTTGTAAAAGACTTTGCACTTTTAAAATGTTGACCTAAATCTAGAGCCATAGTCTGATGATTGCTTGTTTGCTTTTTGTGTCTTAAACATCGGCTGAATAAAACACTTTGTTGTGTAGAAAGAGTCTCTTTATTCAGAGACTTACCAACCTGATGAAACTATTCACAGATTTTTTGTGTCTTTTTGTCTGATTTCAGGATCATCCTGGGAAGATGTTTGAATCCTGGAGCCAGAGAGACGACGAAGGAAGCTGTACTATAAGGAAAGGACTTCTAACAACCAGGTACTGATTTTAATTGTTTTTTAAGCTCTTGTCCCAACAATGGTAGTTTGCTACATTTTCTCGTCAACCTATTTGTATGAACCTCAGGGTGATTTAAGTCTGCCTTTGTTTCATACTGTTGTGTTGGATGTGGACCCTTTCAACACTAACTTCTTGTCTGTTCATCAACAGGACCCTCCCAGGATAGAAGTCAGCTACCTGAAGGAAGGAAGCATCCTGTCTCAAGACTTAACCTGAAGGAAGGATTGGATGGCATCTTTCTTCAGACTACTTGAAGGAAGGATGTCTTGAAAGACAACAACAGAACCTGTGGCTTCAGGAGACTTTATTCCTTTTTATTTCTTGATATCAACAGAATTTTTCTTCCTTTTCTTTCCATCTCTTCAAGTCTTAAAGTGATTTAGTAAAACTTTTATTTCAGCTCATCTTGATTCCTGATTGTGCAGTCAGCAAAGTGCTCTCAGAGATAGCTTTCACTACATTTTGCTCTTAGAACAGCAATGTGCAGTGACTTGAGACTTGAACCAGCAACTTTTGGTACTACCGCCGCCGCTAGGATGACATGTTATAAATGTTGTTTTTTTTGTTTCAGGGTGTCAAAATGTCTTTGTAAACTGTCATTTTCTTTCCGTACAGTTCAGTAAGTGTATTTTGTGCTGCTGCTTGGGACTTAAACCAGCAACCTCTGGTAGAATGGTAGTTTTATAAAACTTCCTTTTATTTCAGAGACTGACTTTCAGATTCTGCAGAACAAAATGTCTTCACTAGCAATACTTTTCACTAGTTTTCAGTACATCTCAGTAAGCGCACTTTGTTGCTGCTATCTGGGACTTGAACCATGAACCTCTGGTACAATGGCAGGTTAGAGACTCTGGGATTTGAACCATGCAGCAACTGGTTGAAAGGCAGGTTTTAAACTCTATTTTGTTTCAGAGACGGACTTTGTACAACTAGGTGCCCTCACTAACAATGGTTACCTTTACATACATCACAGTAAGCGCATTTTGTGCTGCTACTTGGGACTTGAACCTGCAACCTCTGGTAGAATGGTAGTATTTTAAATTAGTCCTTTTATTTCAGAGACTGACTCCAGATTCTACACAACAAAATGTCCTCACTTACACAATGGTTTAACTTTTCAGTACATCTCAGTAATGCCTGCGTCACATTGTCGACGAGCTTCGGTGGTATTTGTTGATCGCCGAAAGGTCGCCTGATTTTAGATCGACCGAGGATCGCGCGTATTTTTGGCTTGAAAATCGTCCCCGTCACATGGAGCGAGGCTTGGGCGATTGCTTGGGAATACATCAGATTCTATGACCTCAAAAATCGGGCGACTAGTCGCTGATGTTAAGAACACGTTTCACGTGTCAGCGAGCTTCGGCCGACTCCTAAAAATCGCCGGCGATCCATAAAATCTGCGCGATGCTCGACGAAACATCGGGCGTACTACTGCTGTAAATGTCGTTTAGAGCTCACCGACTCGTCGGCCGATCGATTTTCGCACAATGTGACGGCCCCTTAAGCGCACTTTGTTGCTGCTACTTGGGACTTGAACCAGGAACCTCTGGTACAGTGGCAGGTTAGAGACTCCAGGCTCCATATTCTGTAGAACTATAGATGTCCTAATGAGCAATCTTTTGTCTTTCAGTACATCTGAGTAAGCGAACTTTGTGCTAGCTGCTACATGAACCAGCAACCTTTAGTTTTAAACTTTACATTCAGGACTCCAGATTCTGCGAAACAAACTGTTCCCACTGAAATGTTTTACCTTACCGTACATCTCAGTAAGCGCAGTGCTGCTACCTGGGATTTGAACCAGCAACTTCTGGTACAATGGCACTGGTTTTTAACCCCCTTTTGTTTCAAAGACTGACTCCAGATTCCGCAGAACTACAATGTTTCACCTTTTAGTGTGTCTCAGGAAGTGTATAGTGTGTTGCTGCTTAAGATTAGAACCACCAACCTCTGGTAGACTGATCCTCATGACTTTTACTACATAGCACGTCGGCAGAATGTACTGCACCTGCGCGAAACCCGTAATGTATTGTGCATAGCACTTTGGCAGAACGTCTCATATAAGGTTGTATTAGAGCATATAAGGTTGACAGCCTGTCTGTAGTTTTCAAAAGCTGTATAGGAAAAGATATCGTATGCAAGAGGCAAAATGTTGATGCAACGTTGACCAAACATTGACGTTGACGTGAAAAATCAGGGTTTTGCGCAGGCGCAGTACGTTCTGCCGACGTGCTTGCTACAGGATACCTAGCTCCCCCTGTGCTGCTTTGAACTTGAACTAACAACCTTTCTGGATTGATCTTGTTTGTCTGAATTAGGGAATCATGACTAGCTTCTAACACAACCCAAAACTTCTGGCTGCTTGAGATTTGAACCAATAACCTTTGGTGCAATGGCAGATATACTGATGTCATCCATAAAATTTACTTGCTGTGGCCTGATTTAAGAACAAGCTACTGAAAATCATTCCAAAGATTTCTTTTTAAACAATTGGAACAAGTGAGTGATGCACACTCCAATAATTATAATTACGATAATTACATTATGATATAATTTTGCCTGTGGTGGAGTAGATTTAAGGGTAAATACTTTGGTCACGTAATGATTGTTGGAAATATGTCCTAAGGTTAAAGTCAGTGCTGTGCTTTCTTTATAGTGTGAAATGTACTACAGGTAAGCTCAGTGTAAGATGATAATTGAAAGGGAGGAATTGAGTTAAGGAATTGGCTAAACAAAAATACATCTATTCTTTTTGGAAGCAGTATATAAGCACGTCGGCAGAACGTACTGCGCCTGCGCGAAACCCGTAATGTATTGTGCATAGCACTTCGGCAGAACGTCTCATATAAGGTCGAATTCGAGTATATAAGGGTGACATCCCGTCTGCTAAGTTTTCAAATGTTGTGTAGAAAAAGATATGGTCTGCAACAGGCAAAATTCTGATGCAACGTTGACCAAAGATCCAGAGAAAATCCAGGTTTTGTGCAGGCGCAGTATGTTCTGCCGACGTGCTGTATATATATACTCTAAAGTTGATTTCTACCTTAATTACAGTCATTTAGTCACAGGTAGTAAAACTAAACGGTATTGTAAAAAGAGTTGCAGTAAAAGAGGTTAATAAAAGTCTAGTGTCTCTGCAACAGATCAGACACAAAAACATTAAATGCAGGCTAATTCTAATTAAAAGTACTAGTCATTTTAGAGCTAGTATAACTATAAACTGTAGACAGTTGCAGTGACAGGTTGATAAAAGTGTCTAATAGCAGGTATGGCCTTAACGTAGTGTAGGCTGGTTCCTCAATACCAGTCACCGCGGCCTCTGCAACATATCAGACACAAAAACATTAATGTAGCCATTTTAGAGCTAGTATAACTAAACAGTAGACAGTTGCAGTGATAGGTTGATAAAAGTGTCTAATAGCAGGTATGGCCTTAACGTAGTGTAGGCTGGTTCCTCAATACCAGTCACCGCGGCCTCTGCAACATATCAGACACAAAACATTAAAGTAGCCATTTTAGAGCTAGTACAACTAAACTGTAGACAGTTGCAGTGATAGGTTGATAAAAGTGTCTAATAGCAGGTATGGCCTTAACGTAGTGTAGGCTGGTTCCTCAATACCAGTCACCGCGGCCTCTGCAACATATCAGACACAATTATTTTAGAAGTAGCCATTTTAGAGCTAGTACAACTAAACTGTAGACAGTTCCAGTGATAGGTTGATAAAAGTGTCTAATAGCAGGTATGGCCTTAACGTAGTGTAGACTGGTTCCTCAATACCAGTCACCGCGGCCTCTGCAACATATCAGGCACAAAAACATTAATTTTTATCCATTTTAGAGCTTGTACAACTAAACTGTAGACAGTCACAGTGATAGGTTGATAAAAGTGTCTAATAGCAGGTATGGCCTTAACGTAGTGTAGGCTGGTTCCTCAATACCAGTCACCGCGGCCTCTGCAACATATCAGACACAAAAACATTAAAGTAGCCATTTTAGAGCTAGTACAACTAAACTGTAGACAGTTCCAGTGATAGGTTGATAAAAGTGTCTAATAGCAGGTATGGCCTTAACGTAGTGTAGACTGGTTCCTCAATACCAGTCACCGCGGCCTCTGCAACATATCAGGCACAAAAACATTAATTTTTATCCATTTTAGAGCTTGTACAACTAAACTGTAGACAGTCACAGTGATAGGTTGATAAAAGTGTCTAATAGCAGGTATGGCCTTAACGTAGTGTAGGCTGGTTCCTCAATACCAGTCACTGCGGCCTCTGCAACATATCAGACACAAAAACATTCAAGTAGCCATTTTAGAGCTAGTACAACTAAACTGTAGACAGTCGCAGTGATAGGTTGATAAAAGTGTCTAATAGCAGGTATGGCCTTAACGTAGTGTAGGCTGGTTCCTCAATACCAGTCACCGCGGCCTCTGCAACATATCAGACACAAAAACATTAAAAGTAGCCATTTTAGAGCTAGTACAACTAAACTGTAGACAGTTGCAGTGATAGGTTGATAAAAGTGTCTAATAGCAGGTATGGCCTTAACGTAGTGTAGGCTGGTCTTCAATACCAGTCACTGCGGCCTCTGCAACATATCAGACACAAAAACATTAAAGTTAAGCCATTTTAGAGCTAGTACAACTAAACTGTAGACAGTTGCAGTGATAGGTTGATAAAAGTGTCTAATAGCAGGTATGGCCTTAACGTAGTGTAGGCTGGTTCCTCAATACCAGTCACCGCGGCCTCTGCAACATATCAGACACAAAAACATTAAAAGTAGCCATTTTAGAGCTAGTACAACTAAACTGTAGACAGTTGCAGTGATAGGTTGATAAAAGTGTCTAATAGCAGGTATGGCCTTAACGTAGTGTAGGCTGGTCTTCAATACCAGTCACTGCGGCCTCTGCAACATATCAGACACAAAAACATTAAAGTTAAGCCATTTTAGAGCTAGTACAACTAAACTGTAGACAGTTGCAGTGATAGGTTGATAAAAGTGTCTAATAGCAGGTATGGCCTTAACGTAGTGTAGGCTGGTTCCTCAATACCAGTCACCACGGCCTCTGCAACATATCAGACACAAAAACATTAAAGTAGCCATTTTGAGCTAGTACAACTAAACTGTAGACAGTCGCAGTGATAGGTTGATAAAAGTGTCTAATAGCAGGTATGGCCTTAACGTAGTGTAGGCTGGTTCCTCAATACCAGTCACCCCGGCCTCTGCAACATATCAGACACAAAAACATGAAAGTAGCCATTTTAGATCTAGTACAACTAAACTGTAGACAGTCGCAGTGATAGGTTGATAAAAGTGTCTAATAGCAGGTATGGCCTTAACGTAGTGTAGGCTGGTTCCTCAATACCAGTCACCGCGGCCTCTGCAACATATCAGACACAAAAACATTTAAAAAGTAGCCATTTTAGAGCTAGTACAACTAAACTAGACAGTCACAGTGAAAGGTTGATAAAAGTGTCTTAAATAGCAGGTATGGCCTTAACGTAGTGTAGGCTGGTTCCTCAATACCAGTCACTGCGGCCTCTGCAACATATCAGACACAAAACATTAAAGTAGCCATTTTAGAGCTAGTACAACTAAACTGTAGACAGATGCAGTGACAGGTTGATAAAAGTGTCTAATAGCAGGTATGGCCTTAACGTAGTGTAGGCTGGTTCCTCAATACCAGTCACTGCGGCCTCTGCAACATATCAGACACAAAAACATTAAAGTAGCCATTTTAGAGCTAGTACAACTATACTGTAGACAGTCGCAGTGATAGGTTGATAAAAGTGTCTAATAGCAGGTATGGCCTTAACGTAGTGTAGGCTGGTTCCTCAATACCAGTCACCGCGGCCTCTGCAACATATCAGACACAAAAACATTAAAGTAGCCATTTTAGAGCTAGTACAACTAAACTGTAGACAGTTGCAGTGATAGGTTGATAAAAGTGTCTAATAGCAGGTATGGCCTTAACGTAGTGTAGGCTGGTTCCTCAATACCAGTCACCGCGGCCTCTGCAACATATCAGACACAAAAACATTAAGGTAGCCATTTTAGAGCTAGTACAACTAAACTGTAGACAGTTGCAGTGATAGGTTGATAAAAGTGTCTAATAGCAGGTATGGCCTTAACGTAGTGTAGGCTGGTCTTCAATACCAGTCACTGCGGCCTCTGCAACATATCAGACACAAAAACATTAAAGTTAAGCCATTTTGAGCTAGTACAACTAAACTGTAGACAGTTGCAGTGATAGGTTGATAAAAGTGTCTAATAGCAGGTATGGCCTTAACGTAGTGTAGGCTGGTTCCTCAATACCAGTCACCGTGGCCTCTGCAACATATCAGACACAAAAACATTAAGGTAGCTATTTTAGAGCTAGTACAACTAAACTGTAGACAGTTGCAGTGATAGGTTGATAAAAGTGTAATAGCAGGTATGGCCTTAACGTAGTGTAGGCTGGTTCCTCAATACCAGTCACCCCTGCCTCTGCAACATATCAGACACAAAAACATTAAAGTAGCAATTTTAGATCTAGTACAACTAAACTGTAGACAGTCGCAGTGATAGGTTGATAAAAGTGTCTAATAGCAGGTATGGCCTTAACGTAGTGTAGGCTGGTTCCTCAATACCAGTCACCCCGGCCTCTGCAACATATCAGACACAAAAACATTAAAGTAGCCATTTTAGATCTAGTACAACTAAACTGTAGACAGTCGCAGTGATAGGTTGATAAAAGTGTCTAATAGCAGGTATGGCCTTAACGTAGTGTAGGCTGGTTCCTCAATACCAGTCACCGCGGTCTCTGCAACATATCAGACACAAAAACATTAAAAAAGTAGCCATTTTAGAGCTAGTACAACTAAACTAGACAGTCACAGTGAAAGGTTGATAAAAGTGTCTTAAATAGCAGGTATGGCCTTAACGTAGTGTAGGCTGGTTCCTCAATACCAGTCACCCCGGCCTCTGCAACATACATGTATTAGACACAAAAACATTAAAGTAGCCATTTTTGAGCTAGTGCAACTAAACCTGTAGACAGTCGCAGTGATATGTTGATAAAAGTGTCTAATAGCAGGTATGGCCTTAACGTAGTGTAGGCTGGTTCCTCAATACCAGTCACTGCGGCCTCTGCAACATACCAGACACAAAAACATTAAAGTAGCCATTTTAGAGCTAGTACAACTAAACTGTAGACAGTTGCAGTGATAGGTTGATAAAAGTGTCTAATAGCAGGTATGGCCTTAACGTAGTGTAGGCTGGTTCCTCAATACCAGTCACCCCGGCCTCTGCAACATACATGTATCAGACACAAAAACATTAAAGTAGCCATTTTTGAGCTAGTGCAACTAAACCTGTAGACAGTCGCAGTGATATGTTGATAAAAGTGTCTAATAGCAGGTATGGCCTTAACGTAGTGTAGGCTGGTTCCTCAATACCAGTCACCGCGGCCTCTGCAACATATCAGACACAAAAACATTAAAAAAGTAGCCATTTTAGAGCTAGTACAACTAAACTAGACAGTCACAGTGAAAGGTTGATAAAAGTGTCTTAAATAGCAGGTATGGCCTTAACGTAGTGTAGGCTGGTTCCTCAATACCAGTCACTGCGGCCTCTGCAACATATCAGACACAAAAACATTAAAGTAGCCATTTTAGAGCTAGTACAACTAAACTGTAGACAGTCGCAGTGATAGGTTGATAAAAGTGTCTAATAGCAGGTATGGCCTTAACGTAGTGTAGGCTGGTTCCTCAATACCAGTCACTGCGGTCTCTGCAACATATCAGACACAAAAACATTAAAGTAGCTATTTTAGAGCTAGTACAACTAAACTGTAGACAGTTTCAGTGATAGGTTGATAAAAGTGTCTAATAGCAGGTATGGCCTTAACGTAGTGTAGGCTGGTTCCTCAATACCAGTCACCGCGGCCTCTGCAACATATCAGACACAAAAACATTAATTAAAAGTAGCAATTTTAGAGCTAGTGCAACTAAACCTGTAGACAGTCGCAGTGATAGGTTGATAAAAGTGTCTAATAGCAGGTATGGCCTTAACGTAGTGTAGGCTGGTTCCTCAATACCAGTCACCACGGCCTCTGCAACATATCAGACACAAAAACATTAAAGTAGCCATTTTAGAGCTCAGTACAACTAAACTGTAGACAGTTCATCAATGAAAGCAGCTTGCAGGCCGATTTGAGCTGTAATGAATAACCATGTTGTGTTTACCAGATCTTCAAAACTGGAACCTCACTAAACAAACTTGGTGGATTTATCTTGTTTGTTTTTATTGTGTCTCAGTTAGGGAATCATGACCAGCTTCTAATACAAACCAAAACTTCTGGCTGCTTGAGATTTGGACCAATAACCATGTTGTGTTTACAGATCTTCAAAGCTGGAACCTCACTGAACAAACTTGGTGGATGGCAACCAGGAATTCAGCACTACGGACATGAACTTTCTACCTATCTTATAAATTAAAGTGAATTTGTGGTTGATTTTGCTGTTTCTTATAGGATTTAATCCATCTTCATAGGAAAGAATCAAGAGTGGCCACACAGGAGTTTAAAAACTTGTTTCTGTTTCAGCCCAGCCCTGCAGATTACCTGGAAATAATGATTTTTTTATATTTCAGCCATACCATAGGTATGGATGAAATATATTGTATTCCCTCATGTTTCTTCTCCTCCTCCTGTCATTTTGTTAAATGGATTCAATTTCTTCATTTCTTGGCTAAATGACCTGAAATTTGGCATAGAGGTAGAGTGACCAAATACCCCCGGACGTTTTTTTCATTTTCTTGATACAGGCCTTGAAAATTGTTTTATTTGGGTTTTTTGGTCATTTTCAGGCAATAAATGTACATTTTGGGACCTGGAGCCCTGGTATTAAATCCGAATGACCCAAAATTTGGTATGCGGACACCTTGAACACATGCCCACACAATATCATTTACGCTTTTGACATACACCAATTTCAAATTGTGTAAAATAGGGCTTTTTTGCTATTTTTAGGCAAAAAAGGTACATTTTTGGCTCCCGTGCCCTAATATTAAAACCAAATGATCTGAAATTTGGTATGGGGATACCTTGGACTCATGCGCACAGATTGCCATTTACGCTTTTGACATACACCAATTTAAAATTGTCTAAAATAGGGCTTTTTTGCTATTTTTGGACAAAAAATGTACATTTTTGGCTCCTGTACGCTAATATTAAAACCAAATGACCTGACATTCAGTATGGGGATACCTTGGACACATGCCCACAGAACGTCATTTACGCTTTTGACATACATTTCTTTAAAATTGTGTAAAATAGGGCCTTTTCGCTATTTTTGGACAAAAATGTACATTTTTGGCTCTTGTGCCCGGATTTTAAAACTAAATGATCTGAAATTTGGTATATAGGTGCCTTGGGCACATGCCCACAGACCATAAATCATATTTTTATCATATGTTACTTAAAAATTGTGAAAATGGGACTTTTTTGCTATTTTCAGACAAAAAATGTACATTTTGGGCTCCTGTGTCCTCGGTCATTTTTCAGCCAAATAACCTGAAATTTGGCACGGAGGTAGAGTGACCAAATACCCTCAGACGTTTTTTTCATTTTTCTGATACAGGCTTTGAAAAATGTTTTATTTGGGTTTTTTGGTCATTTTCAGGCAATAAATGTACATTTTCGGATCTGGAGCCCTGGTACTACATCCGAATGACGCGAAATTTGGTATGGGCATACCTTGGACACATGTCCACAGAATGTCATTCACGCTTTTGACATACACCACTCTGAAATTGTGTAAAATAGGGCTTTTTCGCCATTTTTGGACAAAAAATGTACATTTTTGGCTCCTCTGCCCGAATAATAAAACCAAATGATCTGAAATTTGGTATGGAGGTGCCTTGGGCTGTTGTTGGGCACATGCTCACAGACCATAAATCACACTTTTATCATATGCTACTTTAAAATTATAAAAATCGGACTTTTTTGCTATTTTCAGACAAAAAATGTACATTTTTGGCTCCTGTGTCCTGATAGTAAAACAAAATGACCTGGAATTTGGTATGGGGGATCATTGGGCACACGCCCAAATAATGTTTTTCACACTGTTGGCATGCACCACTTAAAGTTGTGTAAAATGGGACTTTTTTGCTATTTTTAGACAAAAAATGTATATTTTTGGCTCCTGTGCCCTGGTATTAAATCCGAATGACCAGAAATTTGGTATACGGATACCTTGGACATATGCCCACAGAACATCATTCACACATTTGACATACACCACTTGAAACTTGTGTAAAATCGGGCGTTTTTGCTATTTGTGCCCTGATATTAAAACTAAATAACCTGGGATTGGCTATGGGGGTACCTTGGACACATGCCCACAGAACATTGTTCAAAAGTTTACCATGCTACTTTAAAATTATAAAAATGGTACTTTTTTTGCTATTTTCAGACGAAAAATGTATATTTTTGGCTCCTATGATCTGGTATTAAAACCAACTAACCTGATATTTGGTACGGGGGATCCTTGGACACATGCAAACAGAATGCTATTCACCTTGCTGGCATACACAGCTTTCAAACTGTATAAAATGGGACTTAAACATGGGAAGAAAATGGCTGAAATATGCTGTATTTGCTCCGGAGCAAATGTCGGCCTTTCTAGTTATATTTCAGCCATACCATAGGTATGGATGAAATATATTGTATTCCCTCATGTTTCTTCTCCTCCTCCTGTCATTTTGTTAAATGGATTCAATTTCTTCATTTCTTGGCTAAATGACCTGAAATTTGGCATAGAGGTAGAGTGACCAAATACCCCCGGACGTTTTTTTCATTTTCTTGATACAGGCCTTGAAAATTGTTTTATTTGGGTTTTTTGGTCATTTTCAGGCAATAAATGTACATTTTGGGACCTGGAGCCCTGGTATTAAATCCGAATGACCCAAAATTTGGTATGCGGACACCTTGAACACATGCCCACACAATATCATTTACGCTTTTGACATACACCAATTTAAAATTGTGTAAAATAGGGCTTTTTTGCTATTTTTAGGCAAAAAAGGTACATTTTTGGCTCCCGTGCCCTAATATTAAAACCAAATGATCTGAAATTTGGTATGGGGATACCTTGGACTCATGCGCACAGATTGCCATTTACGCTTTTGACATACACCAATTTAAAATTGTCTAAAATAGGGCTTTTTTGCTATTTTTGGACAAAAAATGTACATTTTTGGCTCCTGTACGCTAATATTAAAACCAAATGACCTGACATTCAGTATGGGGATACCTTGGACACATGCCCACAGAACGTCATTTACGCTTTTGACATACATTTCTTTAAAATTGTGTAAAATAGGGCCTTTTCGCTATTTTTGGACAAAAATGTACATTTTTGGCTCTTGTGCCCGGATTTTAAAACTAAATGATCTGAAATTTGGTATATAGGTGCCTTGGGCACATGCCCACAGACCATAAATCATATTTTTATCATATGTTACTTAAAAATTGTGAAAATGGGACTTTTTTGCTATTTTCAGACAAAAAATGTACATTTTGGGCTCCTGTGTCCTCGGTCATTTTTCAGCCAAATAACCTGAAATTTGGCACGGAGGTAGAGTGACCAAATACCCTCAGACGTTTTTTTCATTTTTCTGATACAGGCTTTGAAAAATGTTTTATTTGGGTTTTTTGGTCATTTTCAGGCAATAAATGTACATTTTCGGATCTGGAGCCCTGGTACTACATCCGAATGACGCGAAATTTGGTATGGGCATACCTTGGACACATGTCCACAGAATGTCATTCACGCTTTTGACATACACCACTCTGAAATTGTGTAAAATAGGGCTTTTTCGCCATTTTTGGACAAAAAATGTACATTTTTGGCTCCTCTGCCCGAATAATAAAACCAAATGATCTGAAATTTGGTATGGAGGTGCCTTGGGCTGTTGTTGGGCACATGCTCACAGACCATAAATCACACTTTTATCATATGCTACTTTAAAATTATAAAAATCGGACTTTTTTGCTATTTTCAGACAAAAAATGTACATTTTTGGCTCCTGTGTCCTGATAGTAAAACAAAATGACCTGGAATTTGGTATGGGGGATCATTGGGCACACGCCCAAATAATGTTTTTCACACTGTTGGCATGCACCACTTAAAGTTGTGTAAAATGGGACTTTTTTGCTATTTTTAGACAAAAAATGTATATTTTTGGCTCCTGTGCCCTGGTATTAAATCCGAATGACCAGAAATTTGGTATACGGATACCTTGGACATATGCCCACAGAACATCATTCACACATTTGACATACACCACTTGAAACTTGTGTAAAATCGGGCGTTTTTGCTATTTTTGCCCTGATATTAAAACTAAATAACCTGGGATTGGCTATGGGGGTACCTTGGACACATGCCCACAGAACATTGTTCAAAAGTTTACCATGCTACTTTAAAATTATAAAAATGGTACTTTTTTTGCTATTTTCAGACGAAAAATGTATATTTTTGGCTCCTATGATCTGGTATTAAAACCAACTAACCTGATATTTGGTACGGGGGATCCTTGGACACATGCAAACAGAATGCTATTCACCTTGCTGGCATACACAGCTTTCAAACTGTATAAAATGGGACTTAAACATGGGAAGAAAATGGCTGAAATATGCTGTATTTGCTCCGGAGCAAATGTCGGCCTTTCTAGTTTCATTCTACTTTTCCTAGGCTGGATGAAGCATGCAGTATTTCTTCCAGCAGTGCTCCAAGGGAGCATCAGCTGGCTAACTTCTGCTTTACATTCCAGATTTCTTTACTTATTTACTTCTAAAGGCCACACTCAAATTGAGTTGCAGGCCTTTCTTCTGTTGTGTTCTGTCTGTGACTTTTCTCCTTGCCTTTGTTTCATGGCCACACTCAAATTGAGGTGTCGGCTGCCGTTGTCTTTGTGCCTGAGTAAACTTACTGCAGGAGAAGCCTCGCTAAGACTGAGGGGTGACAAGCAGTGGTGGCTGCAAGAAGCAGAGCAGGAGCAGAGCCCCCGAGACTACAAGGTAATTAAGATTCTGCATTGAGCTTCTGTTTTCTCTTGTCAACCCATACATGTCCCTCCTTCCCTGCATTCCTTCCTTTTGTCTCATCTGCTACAATCATCTCATCTTTTGCCATTTTCTCTCCCTTCCCTCCTTCCTTCCCTCCTTCCTTCCTTCCCTCCCTCCTTCCCTCCTTCCTTCCTTCCCTCCTTCCTTCCCTCCTTCCTTCCTTCTTTCCTTCCTTTTTCCAAGTTAATTTCGAAATACTAGTACCTTATTTTCATCCTTTCCAAAGGAACAAAATAACTTGCATCTAAACTCTGATTAGATTTAAGCATGATTCAATCTAATACAGGATTCTTTTTCTGTGTGTTTTCAGATGCGGTTTGGAGACCACTGATGCTGTTGTCACACCAGATGCCACAGATGTCACTGTTTCCAGGCTACTTTGGAGGAAGCTAGGTCAAGGATCAAGAAAAGAACACAGTCCAACAGGATTTGTATAATATCCTTTTCTGCAGATGTATAGAAGTAAGGGGAAGGGCATGAGCTAAACTCTACTTTGGTTTGGCTCACTAAATAAGTTAATGGTAGGGAACCTTTTGGACCTAAAGTGCCTAACAGTGTGATAGAGATCTTAGATAAAAGTTTAAAAAGTACTGGGATTCTGGGATGGGAATCTTTTATCTCAACCGCAGTCAATTTCTTTACTGACGTTTTGACTGCTTTTAGCTGACTTCATCAGAGTCAGAAGGTTGGTGAAGAAATTGACTGTGGTTGGAGTAAAAGAACTTGTTCTGGGATAGAATTGCTGAGATTTAGAAGCAAGCCACACGCACTCCCACTGCTCCTGAGCTCACGGAGGATGCCATCTTCAGCATCGATGGACTTATATGCAATACTCCATATTATTTATATTATATTTATTTATATTTATTATTTATCATTTATTGGCAGATGATATAATTATTTAGATGTGTTTTGGCCATGTCAGGCTTACGACTGTATTAGCTTTAAATTGCCAGTGATTTTCTTAGTCCAGTCTTGTAAGCAAGAAGATGGACACTGATGGAACAGTGTTGTGAATGTTAATGCCACCGTCTTGTAATGGGAAATGGCGGAACACTGATTGAGAAATAATTCATTTTAGCCATCTTGTAATGATAAAATAAAGGATAAGATACAGATAAAAGATGGAGGAGAAACTATTCCTGAAGACGTCCCCAAGAAGAAACTCCAACCACCTCAGGCACTACCATCATCACCCAAGATCAACGGAATTGCACACATTGAATAAAGATTTGAAAAGACCGTGTGATTATTCTGAATAAAGATTTTGAATAAAGATTCTGAACAAACATTTTGAATAAAGATTCTGAAAAAGGTCATTCTGTACCTTGTTAAAGAAAGTAATCAAGCTAAAAGTGAATAGAAATTTCAATTGCTTGAGTTTCACAAGTAAAAAGGCAGTACTTCCACCTGCCCTTGGCTTGTTCTCTGAAGTTCACATGCATTTGAACTTGAGATCAGGAAAGGTAAGTTAAAAACCAAATTAGAGCAGGGACGTAGTTAGTAGTCGAAGTGTGTGTGACGATTCAGAGAGCATTGGCCTAATTTGGGGGGTGGGGTGATGAAAACAAAATACAAAACATGTTTTCAAGAATTTAGATTTAGAAGGCAAAGTTGTTAACTATTAAAGGTATGACTACAAGGCACATCCCAAATTTTAGCTTAGTCGACGATCTTCAAGAATCAAGAGGACACCTTTTGCTATGTCAAGCCGCTACCAAGATGCCAGAGGTAAGCCATGTGGGACTGTATGCGTTACTAACATGTGCTTTTCTCTCCTCATAAAATGGGGGTCCTTTTCAACACCGTCTAGCAACATCTGGGGTTATATTTTAGGGCCAAACCATATTTTTGTATTTTTCTGTCCCATGAAGGGAAGGGAACTTTGGGGCCCTTCTAAGGTGGGAATTCTTTCTGTTTTCACACACACAATATTCACTTTCTGTAAGCTGCGCTGAGATTGAAATAAAGAAACATTGAGTACTGTGTGGTCTGAGTTACTCGCAATTAGCTGTAAGAACTTATTGCGGTTTTTGAAGACCATTTCGCGCCAATTTTGACGATGGACAAAACTTCAGTGGACATTTGAGGTTTGTATTCTCCAACTAAAAAGAGAGCCAGGTAAAGGCGTAACTACTTGAAACTTTTTGAGTTGTCTTCACTGAATCTTTTCTAACTTTTTTGTAGTTTCCTTCAGTTCCAGGTGATTCCTTGGAAGACGCTGTTGCCAGGCAACCTGGCCAAGCAGGGAATGGGACCATGAGAAAAGGACTTTTTGCAGAAAACAGATAACAATTTCCTTTTTTTTATTTCAAGAGAAAGTTATAATTTGTAAATATCAATGATCACTTTTATCATTTGAGTAGAATCAGTTGCATTCTGTTTGGAAAAACGATTGCATACCATTGCATCTTGTAACTACCTTTGTAAAAGACTTTGCACTTATAAAATGCTGACCTAATTCTAGAGCCTGGAGAGTCATCGCTTTTTTGTGTCTTAAACGTCGGCTGAATAAAACACTTTGTTGTGCAGAAAGAATCGCTTTATTCAGTGACTTACCAACCTGATGAAACTATTCACGGATTTTTTGTGTCTTTTTTCTGATTTCAGGATCATCCTGGGAAGATGTTTGAATCCTGGAGCCAGAGAGACGACGAAGCCAGCTGTACTATAAGGAAAGGACTTCTAACAACCAGGTACTGATTTTAATTGTTTTTTAAGCTCTTGTCCCAACAATGGTAATTTGCTACATTTTCTCGTCAACCTATTTGTATGAACTTCAGGGTGATTTAAGTCTGCTTTTGTTACCTTCGCCAAGAAGGTTATGTTTTCGTGGCCGTGTGTCTGTGTGTCTGTCTGTGTGTCAACAGCATAACTTGAGAAGGCTTGGATGGATTATCTTGATATTTGGTAGGTGGGTAGGTCTTGATGAGACCTCGAAGTGATTAGATTTTGGGCCCCCTGGCGGCTTGTTATGGTACTGCAGCGGAACTTCTGGTTTTGATATCTCGTGATCTGGACATGCTAGGGTCATGATTTTTTGTTGGTAGGTAGCTCTTGTGCTCGGGAAGAAGTGACATAAGTTTGGTCCCCCTAGCGGCTTGCTTTGGAACTGCAGGAGCATTTGTATGAAAATGTTTAAAGTAGGATAACTCAATAACCGGTTGACGGATCGTCTTGATATTTGGTGTGTAGGTAGCTTGACAAAATGAAATGGCAATTATGCAAATTATGATCTAATTTGCATAATTAATGAAGGAATTCTATAATTCAGCTACCTTCCATGATAGGACTATTATACCCTGTAACATGTGTAATTAAGAATGAGAGTAACATCGCCATATATTAATTATGTAAATGAAGACCTAATTTGCATAATTAATGAGAAAATACTATAATTCCATAGTGGTTGATGTTGGCAATTTCATACTTACGCATTTCGAAGTTGACTGGAGGTGAACATCATTCAACATAACTTATTCAAATCAGGACCTCATTTGCATAATTTATGAGGAAATGCTAGAATTACCTTTGTTGTTAAGATAACACTGTCATTGGGAGGAGAATATGATCAACTGATTAATTCATGCAAATGAGGATCTTATTTGCATAATTAGGGGTGAAATCTATAATTCGTCAGTCATAAAGGGTAACCTCATTTGGCGAAGGTATGAGATCGTGGAACTCTAGTTTCATACTGTTGTGTTGGATGTGGACCCTTTCAACACTAACTTCTTGTCTGTTCATCAACAGGACCCTCCCAGGATGGAAGTCAGCTACCTGAAGGAAGGAAGGAAGCCTCCAGTCTCAAGACTACCTGAAGGAAGGATTGGATGGCATCTTTCTTAAGACTACTTGAAGGAAGGATGTCTTAAGACAACAACAGAACCTGTGGCTTCAGGAGACTTTATTCCTTTTTATTTCTTGACATTGACATAATTAATCTTCTTTTTCTTACCATCTCTTCAGGTGTTAAAGTGACTTACATGTAGTAAGACTTTTTGATTTCAGCTCATCTTGATTCCTGATTGTGCAGTCAGCAAAGTGTTCTCATAGATAGCTTTTACTACATTTCGCTCTTAGAACAGCAATGTGCAGTGACTCAGGATTTGAACCAGCAACCTTTGGTAGGATGACATGTTATAAAGTAACTTTTTTTGTTTCAGGGTGATTGTGAAAGTCAATTTGAAAATGTCGTTGTAAACTGTCATTTTCTTTCCGTACAGTTCAGTAAGTGTATTTTGTGCTGCTGCTTGGGACTTGAACCAGCAACCTCTGGTAAAATGGTAGGTTTTTAAATTAGTCCTTTTATTTCAAAGACTGACTCCAGATTCTGCAGAAGTAGATGTCCTCACTAACAACATTTTACGTTTCAGCACATCTCAGTGTGTAATGTGTGTTGCTGCTTAAGATAACAACCACCAACCTCTGGTAGGATGATCATAGTTTTACTACAGGATACCTAGCTGCACCCTGTGCTGCTTTGAACTTGACCTAACAACCCTTCTGGATTCATGTTGTTTGTTTTGATCATGCCTCAGGGAATCATGTACACCTGCTTCTAATACAAAGCAACAATTTCTGGCTGCCTGAGATTTGAACCAACAACCACTGGTCATGTTGTATTTACCAGATTTCCAAAACTAGATGGAAGGCTACCAGGAATTCAGCACTAAGGACATGAACTTTCTGGCTGTTTTCAAAGAAAAACTTGTAGTTGATTTTGCTGTTTCTTATGGGATTAAATCCATCTTTATAGGAAAGGATCAAGAGTGGTCTACACAGGGGTTTAAAAACTTGTTTCTGTTTCAGCCCAGCCCTGCAGATTACCTGGAAATAATGATTTTTTTCCATTCTACCTTTCCTAGGCTGGATGAAACTTGCAGTGTTTCTTCCAGCAGTGCTCCAAGGGAGCATCAGCTGGCTAACTTCTGCTTTACATTCCAGGTTTCTTGTTTTACTTCTAAAGGCCACACTCAAATTGAGTTGCAGGCCTTCCTTCTGTTGTGTTCTGTCTGTGACTTTTCTCCTTGCCTTTGTTTCATGGCCACACTCAAACTGAGCTGTCGGCTGCCATTGTCTTTGTGCCTGAGTAAACTTACTGCAGGAAAAGCCTTGCTAAGACTGAGGGATGACAAGCAGTGGTGGCTGCAAGAAGCAGAGCAGGAGCAGAGCCCCCGAGACTACAAGGTAATTAAGATTCTGCATTGAGCTTCTGTTTTCTCTTGTCAACCCATACATCTCCCTCCTTCCCTTCCTTCATCTCTTAATTTTGTCTCTCCCTCATTTTCTCCTTCCTTCCAACCATCTCATCATCTTTTGCCATTTTCTCTCCCTTCCCTCCTCCCTCCTTTCCTTCCTGACTGACTTCCTTCTTCCAAGTTGATTTCCAAATACTTTATTTTCATCCTTTCAAAAGGACTTTCAAAAAAACTTGCAGCTTAACTCTGTTTAGATTGATGCTGTTCAATCTAACACTGGATTCTTTTTTCAGTGTGTTTTCAGATGAGGTTTGGAGACCACTGATGCTGTTGTCACACCAGATGCCACAGATGTCACTGTTTCCGGGCTACTTTGAAGGAAGCTAGGTCAAGGATCAAGAAAAGAACACAGTCCAACAGGATTTGTATAATATCCTTTTCTGCAGATGGTATAGAAGTAAGGGGAAGGGCATGAGCTCAACTCTACTTTGGTTTGGCTCACGAAATAAGTTAATGGTAGGGAACCTTTTGGACCTAACGTGCCTTGTGAGAGAGATCTTAAATAAAAGTTTAAAAAGTACTGGGATTCTGGGATGGGATTCTTTTATCTCAACCGCAGTCAATTTCTTTACTGACGTTTTGACTGCTTTTAGCTGACTTCATCAGAGTCAGAAGGTTGGTGAAGAAATTGACTGTGGTTGTGCTAAAAGAACTTGTTCTGGGATAGAATTGCTGAGATTTAGAAGCAAGCCACACGCACTCCCACTGCTCCTGAGCTCACGGAGGACGCCATCTTTAGCATCGATGGACTACAAGAGGAACTGAGAAATAAGATATAATTGGCAGATGATATGATTATTCATATGTGATATTACATATCATTTATATTATATTTATTTATATTCATTATTTATCATTTATTGGCAGATGATATAATTATTCATATGTGTTTTGGCCATGTCAGGTTTATGACTGTATTAGCTTTAAATTGCCAGTGGTTTTCTTAGTCCAGTCTTGTAAGCAAGAAGATGGACTCTGATGGAACAGTGTTGTGAATGTTAACGCCACCGTCTTGTAATGGGAAATGGCGGAACACTGATTGAGAAATAATTCATTTTAGCCTTCTTGTAATGATAAGATAAAGGATAAGATAAAGATAGAAGACGGAGGTGAAACTATTCCCGAAGACGTCCCCAAGAAGAGACTGCAAGCGCCGAGGCCACGACCATCATCACCCAAGATCAACGGATGCACACATTGAATAAAGATTTGAAAAGACTGTGTGATTCTTCTGAATAAAGCTTCTGAATAAAGATTTTGAATAAAGATGATCTTTCTCCTTGTAACAGACAATACTGGAATTTAAGATAGAACTTTCAAGTGCTTGAGTTTGGTAAATTGAAAGGCAGTACTTCCACCTGCCTTTGGTTTGCCCTCTGAAGTTCACATACACTTGGACTGTAGACCAGGAAAGGTGAGTTAAAAAACCAAATTAGAGCAGGGACGTAGTTAGTAGTCAAAGTGACTGATGATTCAGAGAGCAAGTCTAGTTCCCAAATTTATGGGGGGTGGGTAGATGGAAGTCAAGCTCAAAACATCAAAAGCGTCTAATCACAAGGCACACCCCAAATTTTAGCTTCAGATTAGTCAACAATCTTCAAGAGAACACCTGTCATCTTCAAGAGGACACCTGTTGATTGCTATGTCAAGCCACTACCAAGATGCCAGAGGTAAGCCATGTGGGACTGCATGCGTTACTAACATGTGCTTTTCTCTCCTCATACTTCTTAAAAGGGGGGTCTTTTTCAAATCCTTCTAGCAGCATCTGAGGTCAGGGCCAAACCATGCTTTTGTGTTTTTCTGTCCCTTGGTGGGAAGGGAACTGGGCCCTTGCAACAGTGGGAAGTCTTTTTAGTTGGTACTGTTTTCACACTGTGTATACTTGTGATTAAAATTAGGAAGTAAAGAGACAGTGTCTGACTTCTGTGGTGTGAGTTACTCGCGATTAGTTACGAGATAGAGAAAGGACTTCTTTGCGATGTTTGGAGACTGTTTCGCGCCAACTTTTGTGGAGTGATGTTGAAAGGACCATAAGGTTTGTACCTTCCAGGTAAAAGTGTAAGATGTCACAGTGAATTTTCATTTTTTTAAAGTCAAGGAAGCTTTTAACATTTTTGTATTTTCTTTTATTTACATGTCATTAATTGGAAGAGGTCTGTTTCCTGGCTACCAGCAAAGCAAGCGACGCGACCATGGCATCAGAAATCAAACGCAAGTAAGGGACTTTTTCTCACAACTAGGACAGACTTTGAATCCAACATAATCTTTATTATGATTCCCACTGAAGTGAATTTTGTGTAGCTTTATTAGTGTGACAGTCTCAAAAGGAGGAATGCACATGTAAGCAGCTCGGGTTTCTAAAGCAATTCCTTTTTTTTCTTTAAACAGAAGTTCTCCCTGGATAGATGCCCCTGCCTGGAGGTTACCCGATGGTCCCCCATGCTGACTGGACAGCAGGAACTGACCCAGATAACAAGCTTTTCATTTCAAATTGTGTTGAAATTTAGCTAGAGATATAAACAAAGATAAGAGTCTGAAGTAAAAGTGAGATAGTTTGAAGTCCAAGAAAACCTTGACCTTAAGCAGCTATTGACAGCTCAGTTTGTGCAGTGTTCGAAATACTTTTTTGAACCAGGTAGCACAGTGTGCACCTTTGAGTTCAGCGGTACATATTTTCAGGTTGCGTGGTGCGCTACCTGAGTCAGGGAGCAACTAGTGCACAAGAAAATCAGGTAGCAATTGCTAGTGGGTATTTCGAACACTGTTGTGTCATATGTTTCTTAAAGATAGTACTCATGAGAACTCGGTCTGATATCATTTAAACTTAGGAATAAATGTTTCGAATTTGCTGGCGGCTTTTCTGAGTTACTTTTTCTGAACCCTGTGGCAAACACTGACACTTTCAAATGGTTGTTTGATTTTCTTCAGGCACAGTCACTGGACCGATGACACAACCAGGGGGCTACTTGAAGAAGGGGAGGCCTTGGACAAGGGTGCAGATTTAAGACATCAGAGGACGGCATCTTTTTCATTCTTTCTTCTGCTTCCTGACACATGTACATCAGGTTCTTTAACAGCGACATTCATCTACAGACTATTCTGGGATTCGAACCCGTGCCCTCAGGAACACGCAGGATTTGCACTTACAGACAAAACACTGCTTTCCTTTCCTTCTTTATTTCTTTCTTCATCCAACAGTCTTTTGCAACATGCAACAGATTCAAACCCCTGATATGATGGCTTTATAATTTTTTTTAATTTCATCTCTTTTAGTCTTACTGCCTAGCTTCCATACACCAGCTTCAAATTTCAAGCCATTCTGGAAGATGATCTTAAATTCTTTCATCATATCCCACTTAGGACACAAGCTCTGCCAGGAGTTAAAGCTGTAGATTAATGCACTTTGTTGTTTCTGAGGATGTAATCTGACTGTCACTGTTGGGACTGGAGCTGTGAGGCCAAGAGAGAAGTCCTGTCTGTGTCATAAACTTGTTCCTGTTTCAGTCCTGCAGACTACATAGATTCCAAAATATTAACCCTCACAGTCTCTTTTTCAGGTTTGGCAGTGCTGTCTGCATGTGCACCCTGGTTGTAATCCAGCAGTGCTCCAAGGGAGCTAACTTCAACTTTTCCATTCCAGACCAGTCTTTTTGATAATTGTAGTTATGAATGCCACACTCCAAGTTGAGTTGACGGCATTTCTATGTTGTCTCTGTGACTTTTCTTCTTGCTTTTGTTTCATACCACAAATTTATAATGCCAGCTAATCCTTGTTCTAAAATGTTCCTGAGTAAATTTACTGCAGGAAACACTGATCCTTTATTTTCCCCAGGTTTGACAGAGCTGTCCATGTGCTGTTTCTTCCAGCAGTGCTCCAAGGCAGCATCAGCTGGCTTACACTTCTCAACCTTTACATTCCAGCCCTAGTCAAAGTGGCGCTTAATGCTGCATTAATACTGAAAGTTTTAATGCTGGGTTAATGCCGCATTGATGCCGACTGCCACGGTAATTTCGTGGTAATTATAGCTGTCCAGGTTTTCCCTCCATAAACTGTCAACTGAGCAAAGCCTTGAAGGAATTAGTGGGAGTAGTGCTGCATTGATGCTGCATTGATGCCATTTCCTGCCACGGTGATTATGAGACGGCCACGCTTCACCTTTAGATTAACCCCAGGGCCCTGTACCCTCTGGTTGTTTGTTTTGATGAAATGGAACTGTTTTTGTACAGCACTATAGTTTTGAGGAAACTATCTTAAGTTATTGTTTTGGGAAGTTAATAGGATGTACATGTATGATTCTTCATTATTCATGTTGCTTGACTCAAATCCTTCCAATGGTAATGTCCTTGTCCTTGTAGTGCCCCATTCTTTAATAGAATTGTGGGGTGTTTGGTGCATATGAAAGTAAGATTTGGATTTGAGCCAGTGCCCAAAACATAATTGTTCCTTGGCTATCAGACAGGCTGTGACTTGTTTTGTATCTATTACACACTAGATTATCTCAGTTATTAGCACTGACCTTAACAGTAACACACCCCTAATAATGCTACATATGTGCATGTACATGTCTGACCATTGAAAATGGGAGCAGGCCTAATGCCTTCTGGTGGTCTGTTGGGTAGGTAAGTGTAACACCAGTAGCTCTCACAAAAGAACTCAGATATGAGAACAACACAATTCAGACTTCCATGTATGTCTGCTGTTTGTCTAAATAAAGAGTGAAATGTCAGAGCCTTAGAAATGAGTAAAACTACAGCTTCCCAAGTTACACTACTCATATTGACTAACTTCTCCCAACAAAAGTGCCTAACTAGTGGCTGTTCTACATTTATCACATGATCAGTTCCAGACTTATCACATGACCTGGCTACATGTATGTGCCAGGGCTGAAGGGCATACATTGTATGTGGCCTGTATTGTATTTCAGCAAGGTTTCAATGCAGATTCTCTATGACATACCAGTTCTTGATTCTCAGATTTTTGTGGAAAAGAACAGAGCAGGCAGCAAACATACTAGAAGAAACTGTTATCATAGACATTATGGAGTGTGCAACTCCAGTCTTTGTCAAGGAATGAGCAAATCCAGACAGGAATGGAGGCAGCTCCTGTGGGGATGGTGAGTGTAGTGCAGCATTAGTGCCGTTTTCTGCCACGGTAATTAAAGACCAGGGTCTGAGGGCAGGGGGTTAATTTGGTGTGACCAGCTCATGTCAGGGGAAGGCTTTGCTACAGTATGAGGAGCCCTGTATGATGAATGATGATTAATGATCATCACACTAGTGCAGCATTAATGCCCAATTGCCCAGGGAACAGGCCCAATGCGGCATTAATGCCAAAAGTGCCAGACTAGTGCGGCATTAATGCTGTACCTGTGCCGCATTAAAGACCAGTTTGGTAAGGGCGACCTCTTTTCTTGTTGTAGTTTTAATGCCACACTCCAAGTTGAGTTGTCGGCCTTTTCATCTCATCTCTTTGCCTTTAACTTTCGTGGCCACACTTAATCTTGAGTTGTCGGCCCACTTTTTCTTAAAGTTTGTGCCAGGATGGCCCTGCCTCAAGACAACCTAAAGGAAAGATAACTCTACCTCAAGACTACCTGAAGGAAAGATGGCCCTGCCTCAAGTCTACCTGAAGGAAGGATGGCCCTGCCTCAAGTCTACCTGAAGGAAAGATGGCCCTGCCTCAAGTCTACCTGAAGAAAGGATGGCCCTGCCTCAAGTCTACCTGAAGGAAGGATGGCCCTTCTTCCTCAAGACTACCTGAAGGAAGGATGGCCCTTCCTCAAGTCTACCTGAAGGAAGGATGGCCCTTCCTCAAGACTACCTGAAGGAAGGATGGCCCTGCCTCAAGACTTTTTTTACAGGGCACTAAGGACACATTTTGCTGCTAACACTCATGTTTGTAGAACGATATTGGTTGATTTCTTTACACCTAAGTTTGGAAATCACGTGCATCTACATGTATTTCAAACCAAAAAGTGCAGATTTGAACCTGATCATCTTGTGTTTACAAGTTTTCCAAAGCTGGAACCTGACCCAAAAATCTGTATGGATGGCTACCAGGACTTCAGCACTAAGGACATGAACTTTCTGACTATTTTCAAAGTAAAACCTGTAGTTGATTTTGCTGTTTCTTATGGGATTTAATCCATTTTTATAGGAAAGGATCAAGAGTGGTCCACAAAGGAGTTTATAAACTTGTTTCTGTTTCAGCCCAGCCTTGCAGATTACTATAATTCATTCTACCTTTCCTAGGCTGGATGAAACATGCAGTATTTCTTCCAGCAGTGCTCCAAGGGAGCATCAGCTGGCTAACTTCTGCTTTACATTCCAGGTTTCTTGTTTTACTTCTAAAGGCCACACTCAAATTGAGTTGCAGGCCTTCCTTCTGTTGTGTTCTGTCTGTGACTTTTCTCCTTGCCTTTGTTTCATGGCCACACTCAAATTGAGTTGTCGGCTGCCTTTGTCTTTGTGCCTGAGTAAACTTACTGCAGGAGAAGCCTTGCTAAGACTGAGGGATGACAAGCAGTGGTGGCTGCAAGAAGCAGAGCAGAAGCTAGACCCCCCCCCCCGAGACTACAGGGTAAAAATTCAGTGCTTTAAAAGTTCACTCATTCCTGTCTCTCCCTTCCTCCCTCCCCATCTCTTCCTTTGCATCCTTTCTGATAGGACTTTCACAAACGCACCAAATTTTTAGTGCAAAATGCCAAAATACATTTCAGAGGATGTTTGTTAGCTAGAAGTTGGTACCAGTTTGTTCTTAAAAAAGCTAATGCTACCTTGAGACTACCTGAAGGAAAGATGTCTTGAAAAGATGGTGCGGAGGTTTTTTCCCCCTTTTTTTCTGTTTTCCGCTTAAAATGTTTCTCTTTACTGCCATCATCCTGGCCTTCAGACTGACAAGGTTAGAGAGAGAGAGAGAGACTGGTTTATTTGTACCATACAAGTACATACAAAAGCCTGTAAGCAGCCATAATTGGCTGAATTGAAGGCTTTAAAACAAAAGATGCGCTTATATATATTATACTTATGGTACAGCTAAGTGATCAGGACCTTTTTTGATAAAAGTTTGTTACATTTGATAAAAACTATTCGTTACATTAAAAGTTACAGCACATTTAAAAGTACAGTTACACAAAGTTAATGTTTAAAACAGTTAATTCAAAGTTCCTTTACGTTAAAGAGGTTGGCTGTTGATTATCTCTATCAATTATGAAAAAGAAAGGAATTAAGGCCATGCAATAACCAGTGATGTGTGTGGGGGATGTTTAATGATCTCCTCACTTACATGTTTGTTGCCTTCTTTATGTCTGCATTAGGACTGCTCCTTGTACAGGTGTGACCTGCCTGGAGACGTAACCTGAGAAGCAAGAAAGTCACGTCAACTTGGAACCAGCTTCAAAAAACAGTATGACATTAACAGTAACGGTTTTACATAAACAGTAACAGTATGACACTAACAGTAACGGTATTACATGAACAGTAACAGTATGACATTAACAGTAACGGTATTACATTTTTTGTAACTCAATTTCATAAGCTAGACACGATATCTCGTTACGGAGCAATGCAAGACTGCCAAAAGCTGTCACGGTATGTTTTAAGAGAAAGACACACACTTAGCTAATTGCTTATGTCAGTATTGTGTATGTATGTAGGAGGGAATGTTTTAAGTGTTAGGATCTAATTTTTCACAGACTTTGTTTTTCTTTTTCCAACAGATTTGTTCCTAATGTATTATATGTCTTAGCCTCGAGGCTACCTGAGACAAGAAGTCAGTTCAGCTTGTCTTGGGACAAGTATTAAAACAAGATACTAGTAAGTCACTGCACTGATCCAACGACACCTGAGTAAAGGAATGTTCAAAGCTGTCCAAGGAGGTGTTGTAAGATCTATCAGCAGGTCTAAGATGCATAGAGACACTTAAAGCAGTTTTGGTACAGATATTATAAACCACCTGATTCTGTCTTATTCCTTTGCCTGCACTTACATTCAGTTTACTAACTTAGCTGACATTTTCCTTTTTTCTTATCAATCACAGAATCACTCGCTTCTTCGAGACGCTGAAGGCTTCTTGAAGGAAGGATGTCTTAAAGAAGACTTGTGAGCTGAGAAGAGAGAAGACCAGAGAGCAGCAGCTCAGCCTTAAGAAGCAAGGAGAGGGGAGGGGAGAAAATATTGGAAGAAAGAAGGAGCAGGCTCGAAGAAGACATGGTGAAAAGGAAAGCACATTAGCAGTATCACTGATCTTGTTTTCTTTTCAATTTGCCTCTATTTTGATTCATTGTTTTATTTTCAATTGTTTACTTTTGTTTTGGCTTGGAGTTGAAGAAAAGAACTTGTATCACTACCCAAGCTTGTCTTAGACTGTTCTGTCTTCTTTTGTCTCTTAGGTCATTAGGAAAAGAACTGCATCTGTTTACTTTATTTTGGTTTTGATCAAGAAAAGAACTAGTATCACTGGTTTACTTTATTTTAGTTTTGATCAAGAAAAGAACTAGTATCACTGGTGCCGCCTGGGTTTGGCCTTGTGAGCTGAGAAGAGAGAAGACCACAAAGCAGCAGCTCAGCCTTAAGGAGCAAGGAGAGGGGAGGGGAGAAAATTGGAGATGGAAGAAAGAAGAAGCAGGCTCGAAGAAGACATGGTGAAAAGAAAAGAATTTATTAGATCACTGATCTTCTTTTCTTTTTAATTTGCCTCTGTTTTGATTCCTTACTTCATTTTGTTATCTCCATGAAAAATGGAGATATTGTTTTGGGTCTGTCTGTCTGTGTGTCTGTCTGTCTGTCTGTGTGTGTGTCTGTCTGTGTGTGTTTCCGCCAATTACTGGTGAGCATAACTTAAGAACGCCTTTATGGATGGTGATGATATTTGGTATGTAGGTAGGTCTTAGGAAGACAAAGGTCAAGGTCAAATCTGGGCCTCCTGGTGGCTGACCTTGGTACTGCAGCAGAACTTCCGGTTTTTGTATCTTTTGTCCTGAAGATGCTATGGTTTTGATTTTTTGGTGGCAGATAGCTTTTCCTGTCAGGAATAAGTGGTGTGGGTTTGGTCCCCCTAGCAGCTTGTGCTGGAACTGCAGGGGGTTTTTTGAAGAAATTTTTAAGAGCATATAAGTCCAGAAAGGAGCAACGTATTATCATGATTTTTGGTATGCAGGAAGCTTACACAGAGATGTACATAATTAAATGCAAATTATGTAAATGAGGACTTAATTTGCATAATTAATGAGAAAATTATGAAATTCCAGTGTTTTACATTGACACATGCATGTAATGTGTCAATGTCATACATGTAATGTGTATAATCTATCGCAGGTAGAATATCAACAGATACCAGTTATGCAAATATAGACCTCATTTGCATAATTAATACGAAAATTATATAATTCCTTAGTGGTCATTGATGGGAATTTCATACTTGTGACATGTGTAAGTTAGTTTAAAGTTTACAACACCATACATATATCATGTTAATGTACAGGTCATATGCATAATTAATGATAACGCGTTGACATGAAACATTGCCAAAGGATTGGACTTTCACATCAATTATATGTTATTTGTGTTCAGGAAACCATATTTCATGGAGATATGAGGTCGTGGAACTCTTGTTTACTTTTGTTTTGGCTTGGAGTTGAAGAAAAGAACTTGTATCACTACCCAAGCTTGCCTTAGACTGTTCTGTCTTCTTTTGTCTCTCAGGTCATTAGGAAAAGAACTAGTACCACTTTTTTTTCCTATTAAGTTTGCATCTGTTTTACTTTTAATATTTTGGTTTTGATCAAGAAAAGAACTAGTATCACTGGTTTATTTTGGTTTTGATCTAGAAAAGAACTAGTATCTGTGACTGGTGCCGCCTGGGTTTGGCCTTGTGAGCTGAGAAGAGAGAAGACCAGAGAGCAGCAGCTCAGCCTTAAGAAGAGGGTCTGCATGGGGGGTCCTGATTACGCTTTACGCTAAATTCATCGAGGCCCGCAACGCTTTACGTAAAATTTAAGAAGGCCGGCAACGTTTTACGCTAAATTCTGGCGCTTCGCTTCGAATTCAGGCAGAAATTGCACTGATACTGGGTCAGAATGGACCCAGAATGTGATAAATGCAGACCATCACGGGCGTTATGTGGTCGAGCCATCGTGCACCACACCTGGACCCAGATGGGAGAAGGAAAGCAGAGACGCCAGCAAAGCGACTCTACTTCTATGGGAGGGGTCAAAATAATATTTTACTGCAGCGCCGGGGGGTCCGGGGGCATGCTTCCCCGGGAAAATTTTGAAATCTTGACCCTCTGAAACGGTATATTCTGCAACTTTTTACGTGCAAATCCTGCGTACAAGGATGACCCAACAGGTCAACCGCAAGTTCATCCACTACGGCCTACGAAAAATTGGGAGTCTGAACTACGATTTACGGGGAATTTTTTGGCTCGATTACGCTTTACGTGAAATGCACTGGCTACGCTTTACGCAAAATTTTCACCTCCTCACTACGAATTACGCTGAATAAAATAACTTCCCTACGAATTACGGGAAATTTAAAAGGCCCGCCTACGCCTTACGGAAAAGAGCATGCAGACCCTCTTAAGAAGCAAGAAGAGGGGAGAAGAGATGAAGATGGAAGAAAGAAGAAGCTGGCTTGAAGAAGACATGGTGAAATGGAAAAAAAAGAACTTATTAATATTAGTATCACTGATCTTGTTTTTTTCAATTTTCAATCAGTATGGCCGATTCCTTATTTCATTTTGTTTACTTTTGTTTGGGCTTGGATTTGGCTTAAGAAAAGAACTTGTATCACTAGCTATCCAAGCTTCATTGCCTCTGTTCTGTCTTCTTTTGTCTGTCAGGTTAAGGAAAAGAACTAAGTATCTTTTGTTTTCTTCCTACGTTTGGTTTTGATCAAGAAAAGAACTAGTATCACTGGTTTACTTTGGTTTTGATCAAGAAAAGAACTAGTATCACTGTTACTGGCTGGGTTAAATGGCCTTGTGAGCTGAGAGGAGAGAAGACCAGAGAGCAGCAGCTCAGCCTTAAGAAGCAAGAAGAGGGGAGGGGAGAAAAGATGAAGATGGAAGAAAGAAGAAGATGTGGCAAGAAGAACTTGATTATCAGTGTTAGTTTTTGATTTTGGTACCTGAAGGAAAAGAACTTGTATCACTGTTATTTCTTTTTTTTAGTTAAATGCCTCTATTTTGATTTTCTATTTGATTTTGTTTAGTTTCAATTTGATTGTCATTTTCCTTGGCTGGAAAAAAAGAACTAGTATCACTGCATCTCATTTTCTTCCTGAGTTTGGATCTGTTTTACTTTATTTGGGTTTTAATCAAGAAGAGAACTATCTAAGTATCACTGGTGCTGTTGCCTGGGTTTGACCTTGACCTTGGCCTTGTGAGCTGCGGAGAGAAGACGACACGGCAGAACGTACTGCGCCTGCGCAAAACCTGGATGTTCGCTGGATTTTTGGTCAACGTTGCATCAGAATTTTGCCTGTTGCAGGCCATATCTTTTCCTATACAACTTCTGAAAACTACAGACAGGCTGTCAACCTTATATGCTCTAATACAACCTTATATGAGACGTTCTGCCAAAGTGCTATGCACAATACATTACAGGTTTCGCGCAGGTGCAGTACGTTCTGCCGACGTGGTGCTGTTGCCTGGGTTTGACCTTGACCTTGTGAGCTGCGGAGAGAAGACAACAGAACAGCAACAGAGCAGATGATCGGCTGAGAAGCGGGAAGACGGGAGTCGAGAAGCTGTCAAGATAGAAGAAAAGAAGACATGGCAAGAAGAAAAGAACTAGCAGCTATAGTTTTAAGTATCACTGAGTCTACCTTTTGGCTTGTGGAAATAAAAGAAATTTTGATTTCATATTTCTTTTTGTTTTATGTTTTGACTTTCATTCTTTTGGCTTGCTCTTTGTGAAAGAAAAGAACTTAGTATCACTGATGATATTTAATTGCTTCAATCTTTTAGTTTCTTCTTTTTGCATTGCCTTGTTTAAAAAGAAGTACTACTGTCTTGTATCACTGGTATTCTTTGTCTTGGTGAAAAATAAATATATAACATGGTGCAGACAAGAGGAGAGATGGAAGAAAAGAAGATGCTAAATAGAAGAGAAGAACTGAAGAGATGGAAGAAGTGAAGATGTCTTCGAGTTGGCCTTGTGAAATAAACTGACACCCTCAGGGATGGGTGGGCCAACTCGAAGTGCACAGAAGAGAAGACAGAAGAACAGAAGAGTCAAGCTGCAGAACGAAAAGAACTTGTATCACTGGTGTCTTGTCTTTTCTTCTTTAATCATGAAAGAACGTAACAGTCAGTCGCAGAAAGTTTAACAGAAATAACAAAAAAATAATTATCTCGAATACAGTCTGGTATAGTTGTGTCGAAAGAGAAACCGTATAATCCACCACAACCCATGTGCCCCAAGATCAACCCTGTTCCAAAAATGGGCCAGTCCCAAATAACCTCCTCTGACAAATTGGCCTATTCCAAATTAACACTTAAATAACCTTCCTAAATCCCCCCTGTACAGCAATGGACTGTTCTAAAATGACTCTGTGAGCAAAAAAAAAAGTTTCTAAATTTCTCCTAACAAAATTGCTTTCCAAAATCTTAAATCATTCAAAGATTATGTACTTACATATATAGTCTTGTGTTGAATTTAGAGAAACCGTTACCTTTACCTCAAAAATGTGCCAGTCCCAAATAACCTCCAGTAAATAACTGGCCTTTACCAAATTCACCCTTTTAATACAGCCTTCTATCCAAAATTGCTTCCTAAATCCCCACCGTACAACAATGGACTGTTCTAAAACGACTCCCTATGCAATTATATGGGCTTTATATTCTAAACCATTTTCCACCCCAAATCACCCCTACAAAAAAAAATACTATATAATTCCAAAATAACCCGCTGTGCAAAAATGAACTTTTCCTACATTATCCCTTTTTAAAAATATGCCATTCCCAAATCGCAATGGACCTACCATTCTAAATTGACCCTCTTAATATGCTTCAGTCAAAAATTGCTTCCTAAATCCCTGTGTAACAACAACAAAGGACTCCCTGTACAAAAATAGAATATCCAAATACTCTCCATCCAAATTTGTCTCTCCAATTCAACCTGATCATACATGTATGTGAAAAGATGAACTTTTTATAGATTATCCATTTCCCAAAAAAATGTGCCAGTCCAAAATCACCTGTGATAAATTGGCCTATTCAGCACGTCGGCAGAACGTACTCCATTCCCAAATCGCAATGGACCTACCATTCTAAATTGACCCTCTTAATATGCAATATTAATATACAAAAATGTGTCATTTCTCAAATCATCTGTGATCAATTGGCCTATTCTAAATTGGCCTTTTAATTAATTAATAACACTTCTGTCAAAAATGGCTCCCGAAATCCCCCATACAAAAATGGACTATTCTAAAATGTCCCTTAAAATAATGTATCTCTATTTAAAAGTGCCTTCCCAAATCACCCCTGAACAAGAAAAGCACTGTTTCAACATAATTAACCCACTGTGCAAAAATGAACCTTTCCCAAAAATGTGCCATTCCGAAATAACCTGTGATATAAAATTGTCCTGTTTAGTACAAGTCTGTCCCAAATTGCTTCCTAAATCCCCCTTATACAATAAAAGACTGTTCCAACATAACCGGCCTTGAGCAAAAATTAAATTTACCTTCAGTTAAGATTATCCCTTTCCTATAAAAGTACCCCCCAAATCTCCCCATGATAAATTGACACTTTTAATTTTAATACGCTTCTGTCCAAAATTGCTTCCTAAATCCCCCCAAACAACAATAGACTGTTCTAAAGTGACTCCCATCCAAAATTGCCTACCAAAATCCCCCCTGTCAAGAAAAGGACTGTTTCAACATAACCACCTGTGCAAAAATGAACTTTTCCTAATAGACTTGAACCCCTTTTACACAAATGTGCTATTCCCAAAACATCGCCTATGATAAGCTGATCCATTCCAAATTGGTCCTTTTAATGCACTGTTGTCCAAAATTGCTTCCTACCCCCCCCCCCCAAACAACAATATACAGTTCGAAAATAACTCCCAATGCAAAAAAGAAGTTTGTAAACCATTCTCCCAACAAAATTGCCTTCCAAAATCACCCTGTACAAGGACTGCTCCAACATAACCCCCTGTGCAAAAATGAACTTTTCCAGATTAACCCCTTCTAAAACGTGCCATCCCCAAATCTTCGTTCCCATGTTAAACTGGCCTATTCCAAATTGACTGTTTTAATACGCTTCTGTCCAAAATTGCTTTGTAAATCCCCCCCAAACAACAATGGACTGTTCTTAAATGACTCCCTGTGTAAAAATGGACTTTCTAAATTACCTCCATTCAAAACTGCCTTCCCAAATCACCCCTGTATAAGAAATGGACTGTCCCAACATAACCCTCTGAGCACAAATGAACTTTTTCTAGATTACCCTTTTTCCAAAAATGTGCCATTCCAAAAACACCTATGATAAATTAGCCTGTTCCAAATAGGCCTGATTTACATGTCTGTCCCAAATTGCTTCCTTAATTCCCCCCCCCCATACATTAAAATTTAAAGAACTGTTCTAACGTAAATCCTATGCAAAAATGAACTTCTCCCAGTAGATCACCCCTTTCACACAAATGTGCCATTCCCAAAACACCTGTGATAAACTGGCCTATTCCAAATTGACACTCTTAATGCACTTCTGTCCAAAATTGCCTCCTAACCCACCCCCCCCCCCCCCGACAACAATATACACTGTTCTAAAATAACTCCTGGTGCAAAAATGGCCTTTCTAAATCATCCTTATTTGCCTATTTACTAAAACAATTTAGTCACCCTGTTCAAATGTGCAAAACTGAACTTTTTCTACATTAGGCCGCAGCAGGTAAATTTTATGGATGACATCCTCCACAGACTAGAAATATAATGCGATAGGGCGGGAAAAAAAAAAGTTTTCTACACTTTCAAATTTTGAGATCATAAACCTTGTTAAACAAGAATTGAGGCAACAATACATGATATATCAACCAACAGGTCTTTTATTCCTGTATTTAATACTATTACCTGCCCTTGTAGATGTGTATACATCCCGTCGATGATCCCGATTAACTAGTAAGAGCAATTGTAAAAGAGTATTCATTAGTAATGCAATGGATCCCTGATGGTTTCTACCGATAGACTTTTACAGTACAATATATGTTTTTGGCTATTTTCGGCATGACCCCCTCAGAGGGCAACAAAATTTTTTTTTCCAAATCAGGCAAAAATCAATGCGCACGCTGATGTCATCCATAAAAAATTACTTGCTACATGGGCTTAAGTAGATTATCCCTAGCTTTTCTAGACCATCCCCAAATCTCCCCATGATAAATTGACTGTTTTAATGCACTTCTGTCCAAAATTGCTTCCTAAATCCCCCCGAACAACAATAGACTGTTCTAAAATGACTCCCAGTTCTAAATTATCTCCATCCAAAACTGCCTACCAAAATCCCCCCTGTACATTCAAGCAGTGTTTCAACAAACAAAGCCACCTGTGCAAAAATGACCTTTTCCTAATAGATCACCCCTTTTACACAAATGTGCCATTCCCAAAACATCGCCTATGATAAACTGGCCTATTCCAAATTGGTCCTTTTCATGCACTTCTGTCCAAAATTGCTTTCTAATCCCCCCTAAACAACAATGGACTGTCCTAAAATGACCCCCCTATGCAAAAATGAACTTTTCCTAGTAGATCCTTTTTAAAAAAAATGTGCCAGTCACAAATCACCTACCATATTAATGGACCTGTCCAAAATTGCTTCCTAAATCCCCCCCCGAACAACAATGGACTGTTCTTAAATGACTCCCTGTACAAAAATGGACGTTCTAAATTATCTCCAAAATTGCCAAATCCCAAATCTCCCTGTAAATCAAATGTGCAAAAATCAACTTTTCCAAGATTTTCCAAAATGTGCCGGTCCCAAAATCACCTGTGATAAATTGGCCCATTCCAAATTGACCATTCCAATATGCTTGACTGTCCTAAGGCCATGTTGATTTGATTATATGGATGACATCCGCGCGCGCATCAATCTTCGTTCGTTTCCAAAAAAAAAGTTTTCGACCATACTGGAAATCGTACAAAGCAGCTGCAAAATGAGCAACTATATGCCGTAAATAGAAAAAAAAATATTGGAAAACTATACTAATATCGTAGAATACTAAAATCAATTCCAAAGGAAGAAGAAAATGTGAAGAAATGAAAATGAAGAGTCTATTATTCGCCATACGATAATCTGTGTGTTTAGCCATTTGTTCAACCTTCATGACCACGTAGATTTCATAATGAAGGCAACTTTTTTTTTTTTGCCAAACTTTTTTTTATTCGCACGCTCGCATCAGTTTTGGGGTACCCAGAGGATGTCATCCATATAATCAAATCAACATGGCCTAACTTGGTTCCTAAATCTCAGCACATCAGAACGTACTGCGCCTGCGCAAAACCCTGATTTTTCATGGTTTTCGTTGGATGTTGGATATATATGCTCTAATACAACCTTATATGAGACGTTCTGCTAAAGTGCTATGCACAATACATTACGGATTTCACGCAAGTGCAGTACGTTCTGCCCACGTGCTCTAAATCTCCCCTTGCACAAAAAAGGACTGTTCCAGCAGACCACCTGTGCAAAAATGAACTTTTCCTAAGATATCCCTTTTTAAAAAAATGTGCCATTCCCAAATCTCACATGTTAAGTCGGCCTATTCCAAGTTGACACTTTTAATAAACTTCTGTCCAAAATCTGCCTGTACAGCAATGTGCTGTACCTAAAATGACTCCCTACATGCTTTGTAAATTATCTCCATCCAAAATTGCCTACGAAAATCACCCCTGTAAGGTAAGGACTGTTTCAACATAACCACTTTTCAAAAAAATAACTTTTCCTAAGTACATTACGCCTTTTACACAAATGCACCATAATTCCCAAATCACTTATCCTGTTATCTATTGGCCCATCCATTTTAATACACTTCTATCCAAAATTACTTCCTATTAAATACCCTCTGTATTAAACAACTGTAAAATGACTCCCTGTGCAACAATGGACTGATACAACATACTTGATCTTATGTGTAACTTCCTTGACTTTGGAAGACTTTGCTTAGGCTACACCAATTTGATTTGTTGGTTCTCGGATTTTTTCAGAGAAAATATGAAGCGACGGCGAAAAAAATTAAAATTAAAAACAGGCCTAGGCATTCTATAATTGCTCAAGTGCTATGATAGGAGCCATGAAGTCAACATACCAGGCTGGTTTATATCTGTATCTGTATCTGTATAGCCGGTATAACCGCCCTTCGGCGTAACACACCAGCTTCGCAGGCACGCGGCGCGGCGGCAGCTGACTATATTACACCGAACGACCTGTTACACCTAACCTTTGAACGTCTAACTCTAGACATTGTTTAAAACTATCTAGTGACGATGCCCCTACTGTACTTGGAGGCAGCGAGTTCCACTCTACGATTGTTCTAGGGAAAAATGAGTTTTTGAACACCTCAATCCTTGGTTGATAGCTCTGGTACTTGAAGGCATGACTATTTCTTGTTCTTTTCTGGGCTGGTATTAGGTACTTGGTAGTTGGTACATCCACCAGTTTATTAGTCATTTTGTACATCATGCATAGTCTGGACATTTTTCGCCTGTCATCCAGTGACGCCCACTGTAGGTTTCTTTTCATGTCCGTGACACTGGCACCCCTTTCGTAGTTGTTCGTGCAGAATCTTGCAGCTTGGTTCTGTACCCTTTCCAGTTTATCTTTGTCTTTCTTTGTATGTGGATCCCATACTGTCGCGGCATATTCTAGGTTGGGTCTTACAAGTGATGTATATGCAAGTGATTTTACTCTTGTTGGGCATGCCCACAGATTACGTTTGATCACTCCCAATGTCTGTTTAGCCTTTGTTGTGATATTGTTAACATGTGCACCCCACTTATAATTCAAACAATGAATTTTGAACTTTTAATGAAACCACTGCATTAATAGATGGAAAACTGTAACAACTAGGAAGACAATGACTTTCCTCAACTGTTGGGGCTAACACATTATGTCTGTATTGAGCATTTTGGAGTTGATTCAGAACCTGAATCTTTTTTTTTTCTTGCAGATAAGAAAAAAGTGAAGCGGGCGAATCTGAGAACCATTTGATTGAATTGTTGTGGCCTTAAGGCTAAAAATACATTTATCAGCCCTAGTTGTACAAGGGTCTGCAGTCTTCTGTCAGGCATATTGAGCCATTTTATTAACCATTCAACGTAGTCTGCCGGTTTTGAGTCAACGTGAATCCTTTATAATACATGTAGCGCAATCGGTCGCTTAAATTCCATGTAGCACATTTTTTTTTAAAGTTCTGAATTCATTGTTCAGTCACCTGTTCTTGGAAAATTCTTCCTATCATGTAGTTGAATGTCAGATTGCCCCAAAATCCTAACGGAGTGTCCAAAGTTCGCAGACTAATTTTGCCAGACAAAGAAAAGTCCAATGAAGTCATTTCCAGAGCCTTTTTTATTCAATACAAGAACAATTCAAGTTATAGGCCTGCCTAAATTTACCATCAAGTGTATAATAGGCCTGCCTAAATTTACCATCAAGTGTATAATAGGCCTGCCTAAATTTACCATCAAGTGTATAATAGGCCTGCCTAAATTTACCATCAAGTGTATAATAGGCCTGCCTAAATTTACCATCAAGTGTATAATAGGCCTGCCTAAATTTACCATCAAGTGTATAATAGGCCTGCCTGAATTTACCATTAAGTGTTATTGGCCTGCCTGAATTTACCATTGTTATTGGCCTGCCTGAATTTACCATTAAGTGTTATTGGCCTGCCTGAATTTACCATTAAGTGTTATTGGCCTGCCTGAATTTACCATTAAGTGTTATTGGCCTGCCTGAATTTACCATTAAGTGTTATAGGCCTGCCTGAATTTACCATTAAGTGTTATTGGCCTGCCTGAATTTACCAATAAGTGTTATTGGCCTGCCTAAATTTACCATTAAGTGTTACGTTACCAGCCCGCCTAAATTCACCCTAAAGCATTGGTGGGGTCCCCCCATGCAGACCCTCTTACATGGTGTATGTGGATTTTGTTACATTGACTGTTACTGGCTGGGTGAAAGTACTCAGTACAGAGTACAGTACTGCTTCTTGATGGTTTCTTAACAATTTCTAAATTCTGAGTGGTGCAGGTAAAATTTGTCTTGTGCAGGTAATTTTCAAACCTACACCAGTGCAGGTGTGCATTTCGAGCCCTGCTACCTAATAAACTACAGTCCCTGGTTAAAGAATATCCCTAAATTACCCAATAACTTCATTTATCATAACAACTTAAAACAAGGACATTATAGTATTTTTATCAATATAATCTACGATTTATTAATCATAAATAAGTCTTCCTACCTTGGCCGAAGATCTACTATGAACTCTATAGTATCTCTTTGGCAAACGGTTGTGAAGTTCTGTCAGTTTCATCAAGGAGATACTAACCTCCTTGGTTTCATAAACATTTTGTTCAGAGGTGAAAGGTCGACGGACTGTTCTATCGGAGTAAAGGGGTGTGCAGGACGGGTGAAACCATTCTGGCCAACGGGGAATGAATCTGTATCAGTAACCCTTTCTAGAAACGCAATTAATAGCTTATGCAATATGTTCATGTAAATGTCGTCAACTCTTATAATTCCACCGGCTACGCTAACGCCGAAACATTGGAAAAAAAAACCCGCTGAATTTAGAGAGATCAGTACAAATACAGCATTAGTTGAATCCCTGAACCAGTACCCAAAATTCAGATATCCAGGTGTTTCAAACATTGAAAAGGTTCCGGTGGAATTATGACAGTTGACGCTGCCTTGTAACTATGTGGAGAATTTTACCTATTTTGACTATTTTATTTTAACTAAAAGTAGACTATTTTACTTAGAAGTAAGTATGGACATTTCATGAATACAAATCAACTTTATTGCTCAACAACTGTAACTGGTACAATGTATGGCAAAGAATGAACATCAAGGGTAGATACAGGAAATATACTAAAATACAATTATAACAGAGTTAATCCATACTAAATACAGTACATTTCTATTCTACCAAAGCTAATATACACGCACAGTTCCGGATAGTTAAGACTATATTGGGCAGACCACTCTGAGTCGCAAAAAGGGTGATGAGGACGATTTTTTATTTAACGCACCAAGAGTTAAATACCTTGAGAGACAATTTCTGACTCTTAACTGAACCATGTGAAAACGAGCACCAAGAGACCACGTCTAGCGAGATATTAGACGTTAAACATGGACAACAACAACAACAACAACAACTCAAACCAGGACCACACGCAGAGTCAGTTTTACTGAAACAGGAATTTGCTGGAGACAAACTTGGTACTGAAGCCCCGGCACCGGCGTCAAGGTGTTGTCTCATTGCCGAGGTAAATTGGGACGCCATCCTGACAACAACAACTGACAAACAGACAAACTGATTACAACATAGTAGCAAAGTTTGAAGAGTTTCACTCAGCTCACAGTAGTTTGTTATTAAAAAAGAATGACCACGGAAGGTGTTTTGTGAAAGTGAACAGCCAGAAATGACGAAGGCAATGTTGTTAGCCGTGCGTTGTCTACCTAAGTTGTGTTTTTTTTTTTCGGCCCTGCCTATCTAATTTATTATATTTATCATTTATATTTTATCAAATCCTATTCTAAGCGTCTTCAGTTTGTATTGTTTATTATCTAGACTGCCTACGTTTGGTTTGGTTTATTCAGATCTCCAACTTTAGTCTTATTAAGCCTCGTTCTTCCTTAGCTGTTCACAGTCTTTCCAAACCGAATCATCTTTTTCTTTGCTACCAATGTACATGTGAGCTGAGTGCATTCCATAAAAACATTCAGAAAAAGGCAAATACACAGGGACTATCATGATAGTTGTGTCAGGATGAGCGTCGGTTTGCCAATAATACTTGTGCGCCAATTTCCCATGGCTAAAAGAAAGCGCCTGAGACCAAAGTTGTTTCAACATACAGTCCTGGTCCGTCTACTAACCCACCCAACTTGTCATCTAAACCGTCCTTGTAAACTTAAAACACACACAAAGTTCTTTACATGAACAGTATCATTCAGGGGACAACAGATACAATAGGGCAGATTTATTTCCTGTTGTTCCCAATGTTCACCGGCGAACTTTGGTGGTCTAACACGGTGATCATGAAGCGCCGACTAGTGATGGTTTGCAGTACTGCAATCATGGTGGCTTCATCTGTGTTGTACCAACAGAAAAACAACATACAAAGAACAGGTACATCGTCACGCAGTCTAATACTTAATAGAGACTAGAAAGATAGCAGATCGCTTAAGCCAGGAAGATCTCTTACAGTTGAAAAAAAACAAAGAACATGTACGCCAACACCAAAAAAACATCAAATATTTACCAAGCTATATTGATCAAAAACAGTTTTTTTAGCTGGAAACAAATCATAGCCTCGTTTAAATCGGATTAAATAAGATTCATTAAAGTAAGGCATTTGCCGAAGAAATTAATAGAACCTTTAAAAGGGACCGAAGGATACATGAAACTGTAACACTGAACAGCCAGTCTTGGGAGCCAAGAAACAATCCACTTCCTTTCACCAGTCAGTCTTCAGGAAGGCGTCTTCGCGCTGTAGAACCCGCGGTCCTCCCGTACATGGTGGACCTGTGATGTAAGAAAAGAGGAGAGAGGAAGAAGGTGCACGTTAGTCTCAGATACGATATGTAAAGTCGCCTTCATTCACCCTGTACTATAAAAACCAGGCGACAATAGAGCCTTTTTCTGCCCTGTACTGGGAAGATAAACTAGAACATGTACTTTACACCAGAGCCTAGTTAACTCGTTCGTTCGTTCGTCTTTCATGCAGCCTGGTCTTCAGAGCCGCGGGAACCAAGAAACAATCCACTTCCTTCAGCCAGTCAGTCTTCAGGGAGGCGTCTTCGCGTTGTAGAAACTTCGAATCTAGTCTTCCAGTACGTGGTGTAACTGTAGCGTTGGAAGAAATAAACCACAGAAAGACGCACGTTAATGACAAGTATAAGATGCAAATGCGCTTGATTCACCCTGTCCTGGGAGAACCAAGCGATACCAAACATCGCTGCCTGCCCTGTACTGGGTAGACAAACTAAAGTATATACACTGCACTGGGAGCGTTGCATAGAAGTTCGCTCATTGTCTCAATCGTTCGTTCATTCAGCCAACCATTCATTCACTCCCTCACTCGCTCATCCATCCATCCTCGGATGCCATACGACCTTGACCCTGAGGTGAACTTCATCTAGGAAACTCGGGCGATCCTGAAACAGAGAAACAAGAATGGCATGAAAAACTGAAACCGGCTTAAGCAATTGCAAGCTTGAGTACCATATAGATAGATGTGCGCATTTCCATTTTTGCACACTATTAGAGACAAAAGATTGCAAACTTCACAAAAGTGCGTGCGAAGTGAGTGCGAAGAAAAGAACGACAACATTGCAAATGTTTTGTTTTGTAATACACTTTATTCAATGAACTTAACTACTTACATTCTGGAACATTTGCACATTTCTTATCTTCAGAACCTTTTCATACGTTTTAAAACTTAAGAACTATTTTAGGTGATTTAGAGCAAATTTTACTAAGCTACATTGTGTGTGTGTGCGAGTGCATGTGTCTGAATACAGGCAGTAGAAAGGCACGATATAGTCACGGGGGGAGGGGAGCTAGGGAAAGGAGAGGCTACAACTTACACCCATAAGGCACCCCGGGGGTTCGGCACGAGCCTAACAGACTTTATATCATTATTTACAAACTACTGCTTAACACATTACTCCAAACTACCCAGCCTTTCCCAGATGGGGCGAACGAAAAGCAAGACCATGGTTTGGACCTTATCCCAGAATAACTACTAAGCGGGTCAGACCCCCCTTATTTAGGCATGGGGAGGAAAGACATGTCAGAAATGAATTCTAAATATGATACCTACTTCTCATAATAATACATTAAATTCAAAAGAGTAGGTCTTTCGAATTAAATGGATTTTAGTGGTGCCAATTCACGTGGGTTCTAACTTCTAACATACATATACAGAATTCTATCGTGTTTGTGTACGTGTGTGCGAGTGTTTGCAAAAGAACGACACCATTGATGCATTGTAACATTTTTGTGTTGTAAGATATCTTAAACCGCGCTGCATGTGGGCATCATATTTGGAGTCTCCAGAGTTTTCGCGAGTTACTTTTATAAAACGCACGGTTTAGAAACTATAACAACGTCGCGAGATGCCCCGCGCACCGCAAGCAAGCATAAAGAACAATTGAACCACTGATATACAACCACGTGAAATGCCACCACTAAGATTCTACCTAAACATTTCACAATAAGCAAGGAATTTTGTGTAGCACTCACAAAATTCCTTACTTGTTCACCCACTAAATTCCAAAAGTAAGTCTTAGGAATTTATGGATTTTACATGGCATGTGACACAACATGTTCATACAACAAATCAAGAAACAAGGTTTTCCGCGCCGCACGCCGAATTACAACTATACAACGTTAGCGCGCTAGTTACAAATATAGAACGCACGAGGTACAGATATATATGAAACGCACGTGTTTATTCTATACAGCGCACGTATCTTTCCGTTGCTATGGCAATATTGCCTGCCTTCCAACAGAAAAGATGGTTGATGTAAGACTTGCTGTAGAGCATCTTTACATCCGCGCACTACAAGCGAACGCGAGTTGCAGGGCAAAAAGCAAATCTTTACACGAGGTAGAAAATACGCAACTCACCCCCGCCATCTTGAAACTACAAAGGACATTGAGGAACACCTGATTTGCACAACTACATAGCCTGGGTTCGGACTGTTCCATTTGTTTCTACGGGTAAATACTCACGTCACACCAATACAGGAGGTTAATTTAACTGCGCAAACGGCAAGGCAAGGAAAGTTATTATATTAGGATCGGTTTTTGATATGTATTTCCGTTACAAGATGTATCAAACGTGTTTTATGGCAAACCTACATTTGTTTCATTGGTAATTGTAAAGCAATGACAAATTTAATCCCCCCGTTTAAGCAATGGTTTCATCCAGCATCGTCGACTCACCTGCGCTTCTACCCAAGTTGTTAGGAAAATGCCGCCAGCTGTCTTTAATGTCTTTTGACCAACCAGAGGCTACATGGGCGAAGGAAAGATATGACTGGATCAATGAAATCTTGACTCGTTTCACATTCGGAACCTCAGCCAAGAGACAGTTCAGTTTACCTAGCCTCTACCAGAGTAGAAATTGGCCAAATAGACAGATATACACGCCAGGGGAGTTGGTCCGGGAGCGGCAAACTGTACTCTCTCCCGGACCAATCCCCTGGTGTGTATATCTGTCTATTTGGCCAATTTCTACTCTTTCCAGCCGCTTTCCGAAGCCTGGTAGAGGCTACAGTTTACTATGAGGCACTTGAGTTGTTGTGCCATTCATATGGACCAGGAAACTGACACAAGAAATGTCAAACACTTGATGAAAAACCACACAGCAACAACTATTAAAAACGAAAGACACAAAGAATGACCTGAAATCACTCTGAAGCCAAAAGGAGCACCTGTTTATTCAGGTTTTCATGCAAGATATACAAAATATAGTGAACAGAAAAAAACTTTAAACATCAAATAAGAACCAGAACTGCTATTTGGAAATCATCAAGCTGTTGAAGGCTATAATTTTCGATAATCAATGATAAAGTGATCGATTTTTCCTCATCTATAACGCAGTAACCAAATGATCGGGGGTTATATAAACCAGCACGTCGGCAGAACGTACTGCACCTGCGCACAACCCTGATTTTTCACGTTTTTCGTTAGATGTTTGGTCAACGTTGCATCAGAATTTTGCCCGTTGCAGACGATATCTTTTCCTACATGTATACAACATCTGAAAACTACAGACAGGCTGTCAACCTTATATGCTCTAATACAACCTTATATGAGACGTTCTGCCAAAGTGCTATGCACATTTCATGACGGGTTTCGCGCAGGTGCAGTACGTTCTGCCGACGTGCTATATAAACACTACGTGACTTGGAGTGGAGTCTTGCTGTTTGAATTATAAATGGCGACTTTAGAAACCCATTCATAAAATATACATCTGTTTTCCGCCATTGTTCCACCACTTTACGGGCCATTAGGCCACTTACGGTCTATTAAACTATAACAAAGGGTGCTTAGGCCGATCCAATACTGTACGGGGTGCGTACAGGTCCGGAAAAAACGAAACGTCGGTAGACCGTTTTTTGGACCGGAACAAAAATCCATACTTGTTACTGGTGATCACTACACACAAGGAGGCATGCCAGGAAAATGAACATCCAGCATTAAGATAAAGTTAGTTTCCGTCTCTCTCATTTCGCAACAATATTTTTGCATATTTTCGTTACCGACAGACATCTAGGAATCAAAAAGGAGACGTTTGTCTACACTTTATTAATGTTTCTGTCATTATTGAAGAATTTCAGTCGAACATGTTAATTTGCCAAATTGCTCAGGTACAGGTACAGGTCCGGACCTGGACCTAAACCTCTGTACCGGTACCTGTACCTGATGTTACGTTTAGGTACGCAGCCCTAGACTTTGCAGGTATAATCTTGGTTATACGTTTTGTGACAATCGTTTCATAACGACGTTTAGCTATTGGGTAGGTTTGAACAAGATTTTTGACGTGAAACAACAATCTGCACAAAGTTGGCCGGCACTTCCTTAAGATACACCTGGGAGGATCCATTAAGAAACCGTCCTGATCACCTGTTCGTCTTCAGATGACACCAGGTGAGACAGGTACAGGTAAGAACCTCCTATTTGTCTATAATTTTCGTTAGAATTCTTCAAAATATGAATTTACCACATGGCCAGGAAACGTGATACGGTCGCTATTTGTGCTGGAAATGGACACTAAAAGGGAAAAGTGTGTTTTGGTGGCTGAGTTGTTCTTAGCTTGATTTCAGCTCCGGTTCGGACAGAAAAACAAAATGTTGCCGAACAGATGTTTACAGCATCAGTGAAAGTTCTGCGCTTAAGCCTTAGACTTCGGACTTTCACTTGTCGAGATCCACGCCTTAGTCTGAGTCATGGTTTGATCTTAAGTTTTCTAACGTCTTAGAAGGATGAATTTCCTCCAATCGGGTGACGTTTGGTCTTTAAGAATGAAGACTCCGCTTGTGGTACGTCTTTAGTTGTCAAGATTTTTATATTCTTCGCGCGAAGGAACTTGATCATCCCCTTGATACTTTCTTACTCAAGGGAAGACGTCTTGATTGATTGACGTTGATTTTCTTGATATGTATATCTGACCATAGACGCTTGCAAGGATGTTGTATTTTTAAACTGAAAGAAAATGGAAACAAAAAGGCAATTCTTGATTGTGCAGCTGAAAAAAACTACACGGTTCAATCGGACGAGAAAAATTCACAAGTCTAAGGTGTCGTCAGCTTTTCAAGACGTGAGGTGTCTGATCTTTTTTAAACTCCTTTGCTTTTCTTATTTTCAGATCAGGTTTACCCAGAATCATCATGGCTTCTAGCGCGGTAAGTTATTCATTGTTGTCTTCACCGGGAGTGTTTTTGGTGTTTTTAGTTTAGCTGCTTGGGCTAAATTATTCTTAATGTTATATGTTGGCGTTTCATACAAAGATATAAACAAACAAGACATCAGAGACTTCCAGAAAGGATTTGGGGTTTCCGTGATTGGTATTGGAAGTGTGGACGGGATTAGATAATAATGAACTCCAATCGACTATTACCATGCACGGTTCTGGATAGTCCACGCGTATCCAGAACCGTGTCTGGGGCAAATCTATGTTCTTGGATACGCGGAGACTATCCAGAACCGCCGTGCCCGATCCTAACCCTAACCCATTCAGGCATAGAACTAGACAGGCACGGTTCTGGATAGACAAGCGTGGTTCTGGATAGATAGGCACGGTTCTGGATAGACAGGCACGGTTCTGGATAGACAGGCGCGGTTCTGGATATGATCGTGTTTTTCCTTTCCTTAGGACCAGCTTGAGCAGGAGTGCGAGAAGATCCTGTCCGATAAGGAGATTTTTAACGACTACGTAGCCCGGATGAACCTTTGGATGCGTCAGCACCAGGGAAGGGTCATAGACCTTTTCCGGAAGTTCGACAAGAACGGAGACAGCGTGATTTCCTATGAGGAGTTCAAGGAAGGTTCGTGGAGAGAAGGAGGGAGGGAGGGAGGGAGGGAGGGAGGGAGGGAGGGAGGGAGGGAGGGAGGGAGGGAGGGAGGGAGGGAGGGAGGGAGGGAGGGAGGGAGAAAATTGTGATGGATAGAATGACAAACGCGCTCGTAGTCATACAAACGTCCAATCATTTTGGTCTAACATTAATTTGCAAAGTCGAAGTTTTCATAAGTTTTTCTTAGCAGAGGGAAAAGGTACATCGTAACGATGAAATCTTGTGAAATCTAGTAATGCGGCTGCTGCAATACGTAAGACAACTGCAATGTGTTCCTCATTACTGTTTCTAATTAGGAATGCAGCGGCTGGGCGCACCCTGTACTCAGGCTGAGCTGCACCTCCTGGCGAAACTGTTAGACACCGACAACAGCCGCACCATCGACTACATGGAGTTCTCCAAGGGGCTGCGCTACATGAGGTAAGTCGCCAGGAGGCGCAAGTGCACGGGCAGTGTGGGTGACGGGAGCATGGTATCTTCCCATATATTTAAATGAGCATTATGTAAATATACTGTATAAATTATTTTAAAAAACTTGTATACATTATGCGGGATGCGTGGACGAAGGTTAGACATTCAGGTAATGAGATGGATGGCAGGTTTCAAAATATATCCAGTTGCTTGAGGAACAGTTTTCTTGTGTATATGCCAGGATACTGTAGGAAGATGGTGTAACTTTTTTCAAAATTAACATTTTTTTGTTTTTCCGTTTCTCTTTGTGATTTGTGTATTTTTCTGGCATTCCTGCAAATGGCAAGCTTTCCCCTGCAATACAACATTTTTTTTCTATAATGTGCTAACGTAAACAATAGCCTGGGCTGTGACATTACAATAACTCTCCTGGCTAATCATTGGTTTACAGCAATTGCAAATTTAGACATGCCTGATAATATTATTACATTCTCCTTGCAGGAAGATCTGAGAAAAATGAGAGACGAAGTCCAAGAGAGCCCTACAGTTACCGGTGATGCTTGAACACAAGATTGTACTGACTGTGGAAAGTACAAGTATAATCTGGAGCACCTAACCAATGTTAAAACTCATGTATCTTTATGACTACATCATGGGAAAAAGCATGATCTTTGCATGGCATGTAAAACTGCTGCACTTCTGTGTTTTATATTTCCCTACGGTAGATGTTCCCTTCCTGTTACATACTTCTGTCGTATGTCTTGATGTGCGGCCCATATAAGCAAGTGCTTGACTGCTGCACTACTATGTATTGTATCTTCAAGTTAAATGTAACAAAAATGCATCCTGCATCTATTGCAAGATGAGATGCGATACAGCATGTAGCTGTATAGAATGAAAGACGACTTATTGATTTCAATGTGACGTTCCTTATACAGTTGTCGTTCGATTACGAATGTTAGATGTGAGTTTTGGTGGAGAGTAAAAGTAGTAGCATTAACGCCTGTGAATGTAAACTGATACCATAAAAAACACACGAAATGTCCTGTTCGAAAGGCAAATTGTTTTTGTGTTTTACTCAACAAGATGTTTAGAAATGATTTCATATCGATGTGACCGAGTGCCTATTAAATGTGACCAATATTCACCCATATTCCAACGTGATTGCTTGGTTATACGGTATATTGCTGATACGGTATATTGTGTGGTTACGTATATATTCATGTAGTAAAACGTTTACATAGAAGTTGTTACTGTATGTACAAAGGCCACACGATGGTCGGAAATAAATACCTAAATATTGCTATCATATAAATGTGCCTCCACCTTTTGTACATTGTAAGTACCTCTAGACTAATAGCCTTTTTACAGTCAACACCAGCTACATTGCAACTTTGCAATAGCAACCAAAGCTTGGCTGTGACACGTTTTTTTTTTTAAATGTCCATTTTTAAAAGGATAGCCACATAGCTTATATAGAAAGTCAACATTATGACAGTTGAACGGTACTATTATTTTTCTTTCCCAAACCCATGTTGAAAGCATATCAACCACCAAAGTACGACCTGATAGTATAAAAAAATGTTTGAGAACTTTTCAAACTTTGGCCCTATGAACTCTGGTCCTCCCAATATTGCGAATATGTCGAGAAGGTTGAAGCGCCCTCTTCCTGTCCATTGTCGTACTGCAGGTAATCATTCAGACTGACGGGCGAGAACAAAACTGCGCAGAGAAGAACCACAAAACTCATGAGGACCGCCCAGAACGCGGGCCGCTTCAGAATCCGCAGTGTCCCCGCTCTAAATCTGTGCACACGACTGTCCTTTCTTCCTTCGTCTGATGAATTCGTCCGGTTGTTGTTTGTCGGCGGGACGTCTTTGATGACAGACAGCTGGCCCACCTTGACCTTGGCAGACAGGACCTTAGAGGGCATAAATTGTTCAGATTTACCATATTTAGGCATGTTTACCATATTTAGGCATGTTTACCATATTTGGACATAAAATGCTGATGTTTACCGTATTTAGACATGTTTACCATATTAAGACATGTTTTGCATATTTAGACATACACTGTTGATGTTTACCATATTTAGACATGTTTACCATATTTAGACAAACTGCTGATATTTACCATATCTAGACATGTTTACCATATTTGGACATAAACTGTTGATGTTTACCATATTTAGACATGTTTACCATATTTAGACATTTACTGTTGATGTTTACCATATTTAGACATGGTTACCATATTTAGACATGGTTACCATATTTAGACAAACTGCTGATATTTACCATATCTAGACATATTTACCATATTTGGACATAAACTGTTGATGTTTACCATATTTAGACATGTTTACCATATTTAGACATGTTTACCATATTTAGGCATAAAATGCTGATGTTTACCTTGGAGGACGTGAACTTGAAGTTGGGGAGGGGACAGGAGTAGGCTGCGTTGACCTTCAGCGCTGCGAGTTTGTGTTTGGAGTCCAAGATATCGGAAGGGTCGTCTGCAGCAGCCGCCGTCTCCGCTCGGTTCAAGGTCAACAGAAGGTCACCCAGGTCCTGCTCAACCTAAGAACAAAATCACGTGTTGGTATCATCTTTCAAAATGGAATCTATTGTCGCAATTGCTGTTCGATCTCCTATTTGTACACTGGGGCTCCCATTCTCGAGCCCTAAAATATCTTAACAAATAGGATAGCACCCAGACTAGGATATCCATCGTTCATCCCCATTTAAAACAAAAACATTTTACTACTAAGAAGCCTCATGACACCTTGACCTTGTCCCAGCATGTGTGACCTCCTGTTTAACCTTTAACATACTGAAGTAGCTGTTTGGTTACAGGGTTAGGCAGCAGGGAGAGGGTTAAATATGCAACCCAATTTTTTTAGTTCTCGCATCTCCCCACCTTTCCCGAATGTGTAGCGATCTCGTTCCCATGCCCCACCTGAGTTCTGACGTCAGCGATGACGTTTCTGGCGGCCTGGTGACTCGTGTCCAGGTCCTGCAGGAGCGCCACCTTCTCCTTGGCGATCGCGTCGATCAGCTGGTCGGTCGCTTCCTGGATGCTCTTCTTCGCGCGTTCCTGGAAAACGGAAGTAGTTTTTGTTTTATTTATTTATTTGCACAGAAAACATAATCATAAAGTAAGAAACTATTATTATAGAATACAACATAGTTCAGGAGGAGGGATGAAGCCTGAAAGGCTTATTTGGTATCCTCCTCCTTGAAACTATTTTTTTAAATTTTAAAATATTAAACTGGCATTACGAATACAGTTGAAATAAGAAATAACTATATAAATAAGAACATAGTGTAAACTAACTAATGGTCATTATGAATACAGTTGAAATAACAATAGGGAAAGTAACCTCTCAGACTATTAATCATGCATGACAACTTCCAGGTATAACCATCCAACATGGCGGACAATGCTACGTCATAGTCACGTGAGGGCAAACCTCGTTTCTCACCTGTCTGGCGTTCAGCTCCGTTTCCGTGTCCGCCATCTCCCGGAGCCTTCCCGTCAGCTCTTGCGCGCGCTTCCGGCCCCTCTCCAGCTGAACTTTCACCTTTGCCCTCTGCTGCTCCAACACGTCACCGAGCCTTGTGACGTTGTGGTTCTTGTGACCCAGAATCATGCACTCCGAGCAGACAGTCTCGTCACAGCGGATGCAGAAATACCTGAAATATGCAAATTAATGTGACGTCATGTAACGCAGGCTCCTAGGCACCTCTGACCCCTTCTGACGTCAGAAGAAGTTAAACTTATTTGTTTGGATAAGAAGAAGAAACGGAACAAAAATAATATGTTTCCTTCTTTGAAGGTAAACATAAAAAACTCGGCACGTACCTTAGCTGTTCCCCCTCGTGAATGGTACATTCCCGTCCCTCCCTGCGCATGCCCAGTTCTCTGACCTCCAACTCCCTCCTTTCCGACAGCACCTGCCTCAGGTTACTGACCCAGAAGTTCTCAGGTAGCCCGCGCACACCTGGAACACACAGAACATACAGGTAACCCGCGCACACCTGGAGCAAACACAACTCAGTTTTAAGATTATTTCCAATTTCTGCAACCTTAAAGTTTCAAACTTGAGTGCAGCGCCACACTGTCCTTGTCATTGTGTTTTCTTGTGTTGAACAATGAATAAAAAAACCCTGAAAGGTCCTAATTCAACTGTAAAAGCACGAAAAAATATCAAAAACTGACAGTACATACACTACCACATTACATGTAACTGATTTCTAACATGACGCCTGGAAAACTAGAAAATCAGGACTGACCTTGGTTCTTCTACAATTCGATTGTAATATCAAGGTTATCCGACAAAAAAGATCATTGACCGAACGTAACCTCTGTGACAGGACGAACCTACCAATAAACGGATTCTTAATTATAAGCCTTTCTAGAAAAACAATCACATAACCGTTATAAACTCATTAGGAAAAGAAACCTAAACAGAGAGAAAAGTAGCAATGAGAGAAAGTCGAACTGAACTGGATTGAGCCCCTTAGCTGCCGGTTGTCAGTTTCGTCTCAATTTTGTACGGCCTTGTTACTTTTGTTGTTCCCTACATTCTAGCGGCTGACACCGAAATCATCGTCACTGACCTGAAAACAGTTCCAGAATCTGAACATACACACTAGCCTCTACCAGGCTTCGGGTGAGAGTAGAAATTGGCCAAATAGACAGATAACACCCCAGGGGAGTTGGTCCGTTAGAGAGTACGTATACAGTTTGCCGCACCCGACTTAAATGTAGTCTCTCGTGGACTAACTTCCCTGTTTGGCCAATTTCTGCTCTTTCCAGCCGCCTCCCGAAGCCTGGTAGAGGCTACATACACACCCAAAACCGGAGTTTAACTTTAAGCGAGGCCAAACGCTACAACGCCGGCTGTTCTGTGATACAGGAAGGTTTGAACTGCTGTAACCCCGAAGTTTTGTCTCTGCGCCGGTTTTATACAAACTGCCGTCTGGCTGACTGATCCCGACATTCCTCACGCTATTAACCAAATCAGTCCACATACCGAGACTTAACCTAAGCACGCAAGAAACCTGAGCCGGACAAGGAAGAGTAAGGGATGCCTTAAGGATTAAGTCAATACGTCTTGAGGATGGGGGCACGGTTGCGTGATGTCTTAACGTAGGGAGCACGTCTTAAGACAAGGGGCATAATGGGCACCACCGGAAATACACTAAATCAGGGCTGAAAGTGGCTAAAAGTGACATTTTTGGTGTCCGAGAAATCGGCATTCTCCCTACAGCCTTCGGGTATGAGCTTGCAAAAAAATAGATATAAAATCTATCAACATATTCATCTAATTGAAAGTTAACTGGCATAGTGAATAGCTCTTGTGTTATAGAAAGCAAGTTAATATATATACATCTCCATGCTCACTTGAAAGCGCACTAAATTACTTGATAATACCGCTACAATAAGCCGGGAAAAAAATCACTAACGCTACATTCCACGAAGCAAGGAAAACAGACCCGACAAATATCCCTATAAAGACTAAACTAAGCAGCCTTGTTCACCTGTATCGGGTAGTTTGGCGTCACCCCACCGTGCCCTGTACCTGGTAGACTGTCCTGAAGTTTACATGGCCTAAAGTTTACATGTACTAGTCAGAACTAAGCAGACTTGTTCACCTGTATCGGGTAGACAGGCCTACGTTTACATGTACAAGTCAGAACTAAGCAGACATGTTCACCTGTACCCTGTAGACAGGCCTAACGTTTACATGCACAAGTCAGTACTAAGCAGACATAGTCACCTGTACCCTGTAGACAGGCCTACGTTTACATTTACTAGTCAGAACTAAGGAGACATGTTCACCTGTATCCGGTAGTTTGACGTCCTTTCTACAGTTGGGGCAGGACATAGAGATTCTCCACCCCACCATGCCCTTTACGTACATGTATGTAGACAGTCCCAAAGTGTACATGTACTAAAGTTTACCTGTACTAGTCAGTACTAAGGAGACATGTTCACCTGTATCAGGTAGTTTGACGTCCTTCTTACAGTTTGGACAGGACATGGAAACCCTCCAGCCCACCATACCCTGTAGTCAGTCCTAAGTTTACATGGCCTAAAGTTTACCTGTACAAGTCAGAACTAAGCAGACATGTTCACCTGTACCCTGTAGACAGGCCTACGTTTACATTTACTAGTCAGAACTAAGGAGACATGTTCACCTGTATCGGGGAGTTTGACGTCCTTCCTACAGTTTGGGCAGGACATGGAGATTCTCCACCCCACCATGCCCTGTAGACAGGCCTAAAGTTTACCTGTACTAGTCAGAACGAAGCAGACATGTTCACCTGTATCCGGTAGTTTGACGTCCTTTCTACAGTTGGGGCAGGACTTGGAGATTCTCCAGCCCACCATGCCCTGTACGTACATGTATGTAGACAGTCCTAAAGTGTACATGGCCTAAAGTTTACCTGTACTAGTCAGTACTAAGCAGACATGTTCACCTGTATCCGGTAGCTTGACGTCCTTCCTACAGTTTGGGCAGGACATAGAGATTCTCCACCCCACCATGCCTTGTAGACAGTCCTCGCAGAAGGAGTGCGCGCACGGCAGCAGTTTGGGCCGCGTGTACGTATCCAGGCAGATCCCACAGGTCAGCATCTCGTTCCCAGCCTCACTGGCCCGCCTCAGCGTACTGCCAACCGCCGCAGCAGCCATCTTGGGATTGTTGTCGTCTGATTGTAACGTCACTTTCTAGGAATGTATGCGACGATCTTCGTGCCTTCTGAGGCCTAAAGTTTTAACTCCTGTGGAAAGAAGAGGCAGCGATGTTATCAAGACACAGAATAAAGGGCCGCCATCTTGGGTTCGTTCTGGGTTGTCGTCTGATCATGCGGTCACCTTCTAAGAATGTTTGTGCCGATCTTCGCGCCTTCTAAGGCTTCAAAGTCGTTCCTGTTGAAAGAGAAGACTCTGATGTTCTCCAGAAACAAGCATGTAACAAGAAAGGATCGCCATCTTGGATTTGAGCCAAATGTCGTTTGATGGTGACGTCACCATCTGGGAATGTTTGTGTTGATTTTCGCGCCTCTTAAGGCTAGGTTAAGTCTTCATTAGGAATTCCCTGTTAAAAAGAGGAGACGGAGGGGTTATCTTAAAACGATCTCGTCAAAACAAGGTTCTTTTTCCACATTTGACCCAAGAAACACGGACACCTTGGGTTTTTTTTATAGAGAGTTGCCTTAACTTGCGCTTATTCAAGGGAGTTTTGTGGGAGAAAAAAAAAACCACGAATATTTTTGGAATTGAGCCAAATGTTGTTTGATCGTGACGTCACCACCTGGGAATGTTTGTGTTGATTTTCGGTCTTTAGAAATACGGAGGAGGGGTTATCTTAAAAGGACCTCGTCACAACAACGTTCTTTTTCCACATTTGACGTAAGAAACATGGATACTAAGGGGCCCTTATGTAGGGTTGTCCTGAGATCATTAATGGAAGTTTAAGAGGGGTGTAAGAAAAAAACCGACGAAAGTTTAGGTTTAGTTTTTACGTAAAGGTCAAAACTATGGCAATCAGCTTTTATACTGTTCCAAGTATGTAAGCTACAAGTTGGGGATAGTGGAGAAATACTGTGAGTTATTGGTTAATTATTTCATTATACATCTGTATGTACAGTTTTGTTACAATGGTTAAGCTTTTGACATGACTAAGAATTGTATTCAAGTCCTAAGTACTATACTATTATTGTGATGTACTTAAGTTACTTAAAGGCTCCAAGTTACAAATGTACAATGAATTGTTGAAATAAAGCAAAGTTACACTTAAAAAAACAAAAACAAAAAAAAACACGAATGTTTTCCTCAGAAGTGGCTGGAGTAATACCACAGTTGTTTGAGGGCCTGCATGGGGGGGTCCCGACAACGCTCTACGGTAAATTCTGAGAGCCGGCTACGTATTACGCTAACTTCGAGAAGCCTCCCCCATTACGCTTTACGATAAATTCCGGGTAGCTACAACGCATTACGTAAAATAAAACGGCGACTTACGCTCTACGCAAAATGCACCGATCACACTCTACGTAGAATTAAAACGGCCGATTACACTCTACAGAAAAGGGCATGCGGGCCCCCATGTTTTCCTCAGAAGTGGCTGGAGTAATCCGACAGTTGTTTATCTACAGTCCTGCATGCGGGGCTGCCGCTGACCCGATTAGAGCGGTAACAACAATCCCCGCTGAACCGTGGTAGTCTGCACACAGACTTAAGGGTGCCTGAAACAAGCAGAGGTTTCTGACAATGCTAAACAACGTTTAGTTCTTCTTGGTAGTTTGTCCTGTTCTTATGATATCGACTGTAAAATTATGTTAGCCACGCAAAATTATATAACAGAAACAGAACGTTTTTAGCTGTATAGGTCCTGCTTTGCTTTGTTTTTGTTTTGTTTTTTTTTTCTTCTAGGAGGGGAAGTTTGACTTACGCTAGGTCTTTTATGTATTTATATTTATTCAATGTCTTGTAAGATACTTTTTTCCATTGTAAAAGTGGGTGCGAGAATATGAGCTGCTCCTAACTTGAGTTCGGAAGTGTGTACCATTTTTAAAGTCTTTGGTATGACCCCGGCCGGGTCCTTACGCTAGGTCTTTTATGTATTTATATTTATTCAATGTCTTGTAAGATACTTTTTTCCATTGTAAAAGTGGGTGCGAGAATATGAGCTGCTCCTAACTTGAGTTCGGAAGTGTGTACCATTTTTAAAGTCTTTGGTATGACCCGGCCGGGGTCATACCAAATATGTAAATAAGGTGAAGACAAATTCTTTCCTCTAGAAAAACCTGTTGTACCTAGTCCCCTGACTCACCTGAATAAACCAGAGTGTCTTTTTTTGCATCTTGGCTTCAGGTTGTGTCTATCTTACCTTGATACCGTCTTCGGGACAAGAAGGCAAGCCTGTAGTACATCCCGGTCTCGAACTTTACTCCGTGTTGTACTTCATACTCTCCCAGTACTTATCGAGCTGTGTTTTTAACTCATTCACTGTTTCTGAGTTAATAACAGACTGTGGCAGGGCATTCCAGTCATTTACAACTCTGACGCTAAAGGTCTGTCTTCTGACCCTTCCCCTGGCTACCGGGACTTCAAGCTTACAATTGTGCCCTGTCTAATATCTTCTCTGATCATTCATCGTCAATATGTTGGGGAAGCTGTTTGTCGGAGGTCTGCCGTACGATATGACAGACGAGAGCCTGAAGGCCCACTTCAGCAAGTTTGGCGAGATCACCGACTGCTTTATCGTCATGGACAAGCCTTCGGACGATCGTAAGCCTAGGTCTAAAGGTTATGCGTTTGTAACCTTTGCGGACGACAGCAATGCTGCCGAGGCCATTAAGGCTATGCACCACACAGAACTTGATGGTAGAAAAATCACGGTGGGACGTGCTAGTGGACCTGATGAACCTGGAGACGGATTCAGCAGGGGCGGTCGTGGCGGCCGGGGCGGCCGGGGCGGACGGGGCGGACGGGGCGGCCGCAACCAATATGGCGGTGGACCGGGCGAGGTATTTGGCGGTGGACCGGGCGTATATGACGGTGGACTGGGCGGATATGACGGTGGACCGGGCGTATATGACGGTGGACTGGGCGGATATGGCGGTGGACCGGGCGGATATAGCGGCCCTGGCGGACAGAGCGGATATGGCGGCCGCGGCGGCCGCGGACGGGGCGGATATGGCGGCGGCGGCAGTCAGTACCAGCCATACTGAAGACCTGCTGAACACCTAGCCTCCTGTGCAGACTCCGTGAGCGGGTGGCCGTTTTGATAATGCGTTTTGAAGTTCTTTTGCCGGCCAGAGAAGGTTTCAGACCCGAGAGAAGGTTCGCCCCGAGAGAAGGTTCATTCCCGCCACGGAGTGAACATTCTCTCGGGTCTGAAACCTTCTCTGGCCGGCAAATGAACTTCATAACGCGCTATCAAAACGGCCACCCGCTCACGGAGGCTGCACAGGAGGCTACTGAACACCTTCCTTAGCCGAAGAGAAGGAAGGATAGTTACCTGTTATTACTTCTGCCCCTGAAGTTAAGCTGTTTCCACTTATCTTAACTACTTATCTTATCTGAATGTGTGAGGTCCTTATAGAGACTTAATCATTTAGTACATTTATTTAGTTCTTAAGGGTTTTTACGTGAAAAAAACGTGTTTAAGGAAATAATGGTGTTAATTTTAGTTTTATTCCGTTAGTTTATTTTTTTAGTACATTTATTTCTCAATTCTTCTTCTGGACAATTTTTTCTTGGTACTAAAAAAATGGGATTAATAACTTCTTATGACTGTGCACTGATGTAGCCACAGACAACTAGGGGCTTTTCTAAGGGTGTTTGTAAGTTACACTGTGTCATTAACCTGGTTTGGTACGAATTTGGAAGTGAATCTAAGTAGTTTAAGCCATTCTTCACTATTTCAATTGAAATGTTGTTTTAAAGTAAAAGGTTCTAAAGTTAAAGTATAGGGTGATAGCGATTGTACACATTGAGTTGTGCAGCAGACGAAACAAAACAAGCATCTGGAAAAGTACACACTGTGGAATGGCGTTGTGACTTGCTGACAAAAAAACTATTTTACACTGCCTATCCCTACATTTAGTTCCTGTGTTCTCAATTACAACAAATCCATGTAAAATACTTTTTTTCCATTGTAAAAGTGGCTGCGAGAATATAAGTTGCTCCTAACTTGAGTTCGCAGCCACTTAGTCCGTGTCCATTCATTTGTATTTAGTTTAGTGTTTATGAATTTTAAAAAAAACAGAGGTTTTGGTCGAGATTGTTTTGTTGTTGTCTTTTTTGTACTCTCCAAGCAGATCACCAAGATAGCCAAGACAATATCCATTGTTACGGCCACTATACCCAAGGGAGAGCCGGCAAAATAGTTTTTGTTTTTATTCGTAAACACTTAAACAAGTGTCCATAGGCGACAATCCTCCGTGAATTTTTATATTTTGCAGATTGGGAACAGTATAGTGCACTACATATTATTTCTTTGATAGGGTATCGGTGCAAACCATAAGTCACAATCCCAACAGATACTCACAAACGAATATACACAACAACCACCTAATATCTGCTTATAGAACCTCGCCTACCACATAACTACTTAATCTACGGCCTATTCCACAGGATTATAAAAATTGGGGTGATTTTGAAATCTGAAATTTACCTCGATATAAAAACAGCTACGGTAAAAACAAAGACACGTGCATCAACACGAACATAACGGCATACCACATGCCCAATTTCATAGAAATACAACGTACAGAAACATGACTTTTAGGTGCGAACACATTTGACAATTCCGGCCCATTCATAAAGCATTACATTCCGCATCTGGTCTGCATTAACGACCACAGCGCACTTCTGCCTGAAGGTTTCTCCCCGCTATTCAAAACAACGGGTTTTTCGCGGCCGGTCCCATGTGCCCCTAAATGTAGGGGTGCTTTTTGAATATTACATTGACCGCGAAAACACGGTAAATATTGATATACGTGCATCATCACGGGCATGCCTGCAGACGATGTATAAAATTACATGCCGATTGAACAAAGGGAACCGTGTGTTTTAGCTGCGAACACGAAAAACCAGCTGACCACAATACTCCTGCAGGTGGTATGCCTCCTTCACGGAGTAATAAACACAAATGAATGGACACGGACTAAGTGGCTGCGGAGAGAAAACTAGGCTCCGCGGATCGCTGGAAAAATAGTAGAAATTGGCCAAACTAAAAGGGAATAGTATACTAGGGGAGTTACCCAGCAAGAGATGGTACATTTTGCGACCCACAGATGCGGCAAAATGTGCTCTCCAGCGGACCACCTGTTATCTCACCTGCGGAAACACGTGCTGTTCTACCTGTCCCCTGACACACCTGGATAAACCATAGCGTAGAAGTGGTCCCTTTTCACGCCTATAATTACGGCTCACTGGGCAGGACGTTTCCTTCTAAGTTCTACATCGCCCCAAGCGAGGTCGGCTTGGAATGCCTACAATTACTGGCGCATTGATTGTCTTTCATGTATTCTTAAATTGCCTAAGCACGAGGAATTCCACCAGTGATTTTAAAAGCACATTCCTATCCCATACTACATAGTCTTTGTAAGGTAGAGTAGTCTCATAGTAAGTATGTTGTTATACATATGTATATAGAATCTGGCAGGCATAGCCGTACCCCTGTGAAAGATAGAACATGCGAATTCTGTAATCATTTATATGTTGAAAACGAGACACATTTTTTACTTGACTGTACCTTATACGAAGATGAACGCCAAGCTCTATTCAAAACTTTACAATTAGACAAGATATGTAAGAAAATGTCTAAGCTAGCCACTTTCAAATACTTGATGTCACGCAAGAATGAATGTATAGTAGACATAGTATGTAGCTATGTTTCCAGATGTTTCAAAAAGAGAGAAGTAGATGATGAATAGTATATAGTTTTGTAAATTGTAATATGTAGACTTTTAGGACTTAGCATTAGAATGTAGCATTTCAGTATCCAATACTCCTTGTTTTATATCCCCTAGACCATGATATGGGTAAGTCCAATTTCTTGTGTTGGAAATTTACAGTTTAAACTCGTGTCATACACAGAGACACCTTAGCGCCCCTCCCCACTGCCATTCACACCTTATATATCTACCTGTACGGCTTACCTGTTGTGCGTCCTTACAGGTAACGTCTTAGGCAGATAGTAGATCTCTTCGGCCAGGGAGGAAGATCTCTTCCATGCAAGTTGGGGCCGGCTCATCCACTTACAGAAATTCTGTGCTTGTGCTGACAATCCAATGCCTTGTAGTCATGTACTACTGACTTGGTGTTCTATATGCTTGTCGAGTCTACGTCCTGAACATTAGAGGTTCGCAAGGTGACAAGCTGTGTGACCTGTAGGCAGCGACGGCGACTGGAGGTTTAAATGTGTCAGACTCGAGTTGACCTTTCACCTCTCGTTACAGCTGGGCTATTGTTGCAGGCGGAGGCTCTAATGGGGTTATACAAAATCCGATTTATAGATTTAAGTTTGCCTCTTCAGTCGAACAATGTATGTTATAAGCCGCATGCGTGCCCGAACGAATTGCGTCGTGTGTATAAATAAATATATATAACAAAATTCAACGTTGTTGAATGAACGAATTGTAAATTTAAGGGGATTTGGGTCCTTAGTTCCTAACTGCTAAGGTACATTGTTATGCAAATATGAAACCTTGCAGATCCGATTGCTGTCGTAACAAGCTGTGTTTATTATGATCTATGTTTACTCTACCAGGTATTACTTAGCCTCTACCAGGCTTCGGGAGGCGGGTGGGAAGAGTAGAAATTGGCCAAGTAGACAGATATATTGAGATAACATGCCAGGGGAGTTGGTCCGCGAGAGAGTACAGTACGGCAAAATGTACTCTCGCGGACCAACTCCCCTGGCGTGTTATCTGTCTATTTGGCCAATTTCTACTCTTACCACCCGCCTCCCGAAGCCTGGTAGAGGCTAGGTATTACTCACTGTGGGTATTACATAATAGGGAAAGGCTTACAAGAAATTTAACACTGAGGTACAGATATATGGGTCTAGGGTACAATACAATACAAGAGAATGGATACTAAGAGATACCAACAAACTGTACAATCTACAATCTACAGAGCAATACAAAAACACGTCTTACGTACCTGAATTCTAGATGTCGAATGAACTCAAACCCGAACGGCATATCCCAGCACACCTTGCGCGGCCCATCATGCTCTCACCGTGATTGGTCCACAAACTCTGAGATGTGCAAGCTCCGCCCATAACTTTCACTTTCACTCACTAATTACGAAGGTCGTAGCACTGCACGAAACGTCGGATTTACCAATGGTAGTAAATGCCAGTAAAGTCGGGTGATGTTTACTTACCGAAAATACCGGATTTGCCTTTATCTACTGCCATTGTCAAGTCCGGCACTGTTTACAGAGTAAGCGTTATCTGACTTTACTGGCATTTACTACCAAATTCAAGTCCAGTACTGTTTACAGAGTAAACATTACCCGACTTTACTGGCATTTACTACCAAAGTCAAGTCCGGTACTGTTTACAGAGTAAGCATTAACCGACTTTACTGGCATTTACTACCAAAGTCAAGTCCAGTACTGTTTACAAAACATTACCCAGCTTTACTGGCATTTACGTCCATTGATATAGATCCGACTTTTCGTGCAGTGTTGGTCGTTACAGAATGGATCTAGGCTGGAAGCGGAGTGCTGATATACCCTTCCAGAGCCTCACGACAGTGCGTTAACACAAGCCGTTATTGTCCGTTAGCCCCGAGGCCGTGACGCAAATAACAATGGCGCTTCTTCCGGCAGGGCAGATCTAGAGCCGAATGCACTTAAGCACGATGACCTACATGTAGCAGATGGTTTGCGAGCTGGTCGTACGGACGAGGCGTTACAAGCCTAGCATAGATTCTGAAGGGTTTTCCACTGGTAAAAAAAGTTTTCATACTACGTTTGTGACGTTAACGCAAATTTTAGTCAAGTTAACGATAAAAGTTTTTGCATAATGATAATAATTCGTCGGTTATCCTAATAGTATACTATGGTTTCAATCAACCTCCCTGCTCATACCAGCATCAGAGCTTGTATATTATCTGTTCAGTTCGTCCGTATTTGATAAAAACAGTATGATACCCCCATATTGATTCATATCCCATACTCCATATTGTTTTTCTTTTATTATACAATTCCTCAGAATACTTAGTCACCCCCAGAAAAACCTTAAGTTATTTCAAGGCGGACAATTCTCGAAAACACGAAGGATACAGACACAGAAATGTATTTCTCATAAATTTATTTGTCTTCTTTCCGTTTGTTCAACGGATCAATTCCCTTTTTTAACATAAAATACCTCAAGAATTCAACAATATACACAAAAATAGACATTATGTACAGCCATATAATAAACTAACACAATAGCATCGTAGGCATATACCATTGCAAAGCTGGTTTCGTGCAAAATTTCACCTTTTTAATGACAAAATTAGAAAGTCGCTTGTTTTATCAGTGTGACGTCATCAAAACGTCATCAAAACATGTAAAATAAGTCATATTTCATCTTAGCACAGCTCAAGACATCTGAAATCATTTCCGTCAGTTTGATGAGAATTTAGAAATATGATAGAAAGCAGTTTTTGGAGGGTAAATGTTAAAATCAAGCAATTCGTCATGCATAATATTCATAGTCATGTGACCTGGTGGAACAGTTTAGAAACGGGAGCTGGTTTCTCTCATGACGTCACTGTGACGTCACTGGGATCACCCCGTCTGCATAGAACACGTGATTTATTACAACAGAGTCGACGGGAAATCACGAGATTGTGCGCGTTTATAAGTAAGACATGCCTACAGCTCTATGGAACATTTTTTCATACATTTTTTCATACATTTTTTCATACATTTTTCATACATTTTTTCATACATTTTTTCATACATTTTTTCTGTACGATTTCGAGTCTTGACAAGAAGTCGTCGTCTTAAAATTTCCCACTGCACAAAATTCATCTTTACGCACATCTTTACGTATTTCTTAAAGGTTCCGTTTCTTTAGTCGTGTGCACCTTTACGCAGGATTTAAGGTGCCCTGAAAGGTAGGATTTTGTGCAGTGTTCACATTGAAACAAAATCTTCAAAACTTCTAGCTAATCATTTTATAAAAAATTTTACTTTTGTTGGAATTTTAACTTCAGATAAGCAGTTATTCAATATCTTATTCAACATTTAAAATTCTCGTTCAATACATTGTTGAATTCAGGTCAAGGGTTACTCCCATGCTGCTTTGTGCTGAAGCTTGACAGAGTTTGGGTATAAATGTTTAGACTAGCTGTTTTCATTTACAAAAGATGAAATGAAAAGATATTCACGTATTAGGTGGGAAATTAAAACTTATTATTGAACCCGTCTGTTTTTACCAAATATAGTCTTTTTTCACTAATAAATATACTTCTTAAAACTGATCAGTATAAAAATACTAACCAGGTATATCTGCTGACATATCTATCTATAGAACATATATTCAATAAAAATACTAGTTTCTTTCCTTAACTTTTATGTACAATATCTTGTTTTTCCTACTATCTAACACTTAACCGGTACATCTCTGTGACTATAGTACATTATGGTACATTTTTGAGACGTAAGAAAAGTTTTAACGCAAGTGTCACACAACAATGTAGAGGACCAAGGATTATACCGTCTTGTAGTCAGGTTTGTATACAGTACTCTAAACATCAGCGTGTCACACTGATAAGGAACCACTGCCAATGTTCTGTCGTACTTCCAGTCGGCTGCGATCTTTTTTCCGTAGAGTTCTTGCCGAGGTAAAGATTTCCCGCATTCCTTCCACAGTCATGATCCTCCGCAACATTGTCGTTATGGGCCACCGTAGTTATGATCATTCGCAGCATTGTCAATATTTTCTACCGTAGTTACAGTCCTCGCAAGGCTATGTCACTGTGGGCTACGGTAGTTCCGATCCGTGCAGAATTGTACTTATGGTCCACCGTAGCTATGATCCTCCACAGCACTTGGATTTCTTCTCCTAACCTTCTTGTCAAACATTGTCATTATTTTCTACCGTGGTTACAGTCCTCGCCAGACTATGTCACTATGGGCTACGGTAGTTACGATCCGTGCAGAATTGTACGTATGGTCCACAGTAGCTATGACCCTCCGCAGCACTTGGATTTCTTCTCCTCCTTCTTGTTCAGGTCCAGGATGTTGGATCTCGTCTCGTCCAAATCCATCTGCATCATTTGTCTGTAAAAAAAACATCGTTTGCATGTTTATCTGTTTGTTTGTTTCTTTGTTTGTTTATCTATTCTCTATTACATGTACATTTGTACAGAAGAGTACAATAGGCAGCATGCTGCTTGATTGAACTACAAAGTGGCAATATATAAAAAAATCTAATTGGTTTCTTCAAAATGTAACTTATTCGATAATCTATCTATTGTGACCGCAGACGAGCCTTTTTTTCATTCAGTTCTTCTTTCTGTCTGTAGACATTGCTTAATCTATATGTCATTATACCACATACATTATGTCACTTAAAGCTAATATTTAACTTCAGCGTCTCTCACCTCATGAGTTTCTCTACAGCGTCCTGCACGTTGTCGCCTTCCTTGGCGCTCGTCTCACAGAACAGGGCACCGTGCTCCTGAAGGAAGGAAAGAAGGAGAAAATGAATGAATGAATGAATGTGTCAACGTCATATCTGTGTGAGAAATACAAGCTGCCATAATGACTGAAAATTGTAAAAAATATTCAGAAAAACTTTATAAATAGATAGCCAGTACATCATCCTCCTGACAACAAGTTTACTTGTTTTGTCTTATTTCCTGAATCTTTAAAGATCGTTTTATTTAACACTTTAATTTTGTTAGAACATCCTTAAATTTCAATTTTAATGACCCTGTTGTCTTTACCAATTTCCGGTCAGATAAAGAAAAAGACAAATGTTGACAAAAAGTTCGAACATTTTTTTTAAAAAACTCACTCTGGCCATCTCCTCGCCGTGACCTTTCAGGATGACCTTCTGGCCGCTCTTGACGGCCTCATTGCGCAGGTCCAGCTTGTTGGCGCACAGCATGATGGGAAGGGTTCTCGGGGCGCCATCCTTTACAAAAATAAGGAACAAAATCGGAATAAGTTTTGTGCAAAGAACATGAAGTTAAACGTCTTCTTTACCAAGACGTCGCGCCATGGGAAAAGTGTGATAAGCTATTTTAAGACGGTTAATAAGACAAGAAGGTGCTTACTAGCCTCCACCAGGCCTTCCTAAGGGGTCATGGATAGATTTGGAAACATAGGGTCACTAATTGTCCAGCAGAGTAATATTGTATTGCCAATTTGATACTGTCTTGGAAGTTTGATACTGCCCTGCCAATTTGATACTGTCCTGCCAATTTGATACTGCCTAGCCAATTTGATGCTGTCTTGCCAATTTGATACCATCTTGCCAATTTGATACTGTCTTGCCAATTTGATACAGTCTTGCCAATTTGATACTGTCTTGCTAATTTGATACTGTCTTGCCAATTTGATACTGTCTTGCTAATTTGATACTGTCTTGCCAATTTGATACTGTCTTGCCAATTTGACACTGTCTTGCCAATTTGATACTGTCTTGCCAATTCGATACTGTCTTGCTAATTTGATACTGCCTAGCCAATTTGATGCTGTCTTGCCAATTTGATACCATCTTGCCAATTTGATACTGTCTTGCCAATTTGATACAGTCTTGCCAATTTGATACCATCTTGCCAATTTGATACTGTCTTGCCAATTTGATACAGTCTTGCCAATTTGATGCTGTCTTGCCAATTTGATACCATCTTGCCAATTTGATACTGTCCTGCCAATTTGATGCTGTCTTGCCAATTTGATACCATCTTGCCAATTTGATACTGTCTTGCCAATTTGATACAGTCTTGCCAATTTGATACTGTCTTGCTAATTTGATACTGTCTTGCCAATTTGATACTGTCTTGCCAATTTGACACTGTCTTGCCAATTTGATACTGTCTTGCCAATTCGATACTGTCTTGCTAATTTGATACTGCCTAGCCAATTTGATGCTGTCTTGCCAATTTGATACCATCTTGCCAATTTGATACTGTCTTGCCAATTTGATACAGTCTTGCCAATTTGATACCATCTTGCCAATTTGATACTGTCTTGCCAATTTGATACAGTCTTGCCAATTTGATACTGTCTTGCTAATTTGATACTGTCTTGCCAATTTGATACTGTCTTGCCAATTTGACACTGTCTTGCCAATTTGATACTGTCTTGCCAATTCGATACTGTCTTGCTAATTTGATACTGCCTTGCCAATGTGATACTTTCTTGCCAAGTTGGTTTAGGATTATTTGTATCAACAACAGCATAACTGGCAGCCGTGACGTACAAGGCTGAATTTCGATGCTTGTTTACAATAACATAAATCATTCGTAGTAGGGTCATTAATAAGTTCTGATACGTTAATCATGTCTACAACGACAGGTTAAACACTTTCGGTCTATGAATGTAAATATTTACAATAATAATGATAAGTTGACACTGTCTTGTAGCCACCAGAAGATCTGCTTGGAAACTTGGTTCTCACTTCGCCATAAATTGTACCCGCTACAATAAAGTTCTTCTTCTTTATCATTAACAACCAAGCAAGGACCGGGGATTCGAATGACAACCAAGACACAAGACACGTACAAGTGTGTTTCTTAAGACGGTTAGTAAGACGAGAATGTTCTCACCTCGACGGCATCCACCCACTCCCGCACGTGCATGAAGGACGGCTCGTACGTGCAGTCGTACAGCAGCAGCACTCCGTCCGCTCTCCGGAAATACGACTTCGCGATGCTCCGGAATCTGCAACCGGAAACGGAAAATCGTTCACTTTAGTTTCAAATGAAATAAAAGGGCTGGCATGCGAGGCTGTTGTGACTGTTTAGATCCAGATAAGTGCTAAAACAGTAGAATTCCGTACACCGGTAGTACGACTAAGCGATACTCCGGAATCTGTAACTGAAAACGGATACTTCGGAATCTGTAACCGGAAACGGAAAATCATTCATTCGTAGCCCCGGAAATAATAGGTTTGTGCGTGCGAAAGACTTTGAGATGCATAGTCGACTTGGAACGTAACAGATTTCCTGAAGACGTAGCCCGGAAAAAAAGAGGACCGTATGCCACATATGTAACCCGGAAACGGAAAGGTGAATGCAGGCTGTGACCCGGAAATGAAACAGAACTGACCTTTCCTGTCCCGCCGTGTCCCAGATCTGCAAGGTCACCGGCGTGTCGTCAATCACCATCGTCTTCATCTGGAAATCCACACCTGGGGAACGTAAAACAACGTCTTAGTACACCTGTAACGTCTTAGCACACCTGAGACACGCACAACTACGTCTTTGCACACCTGAGACACCTAAAACAACGTCTTAGCACACCTGGGCAACGTCAAACAACGTCTTAGCACACCTGAGACACCCAAAACAACGTCTTAGCACACCCATGGAGGTAGAAAAAGAGCCTGAGACACGCACAACAACCTGAGACACGCAAAACACCGTTGTACACAAAGTCTAAAATAGTCAATGTCTTTAATTGGCATTTTATTAACCCAAAATATTGTATAAAGATATGAACTCCCTTATTATGTGTAAAGAATTTTGTCATCTAATAATATACCTGATGAAACTATTCAGAGCTAAGGCCTACTATCCAGAATTCCTGATTACATTGCAACAGAACCATAAAATAAACAAACAAACAAAGAAACAAGCAAAACAAACGCACAAACACAGTCCGTACCTAGTGTGGAGTTCATGTTGGGTCTGAACTCGTTCTTGCAGAGCCGCAGTATGAAGGACGATTTTCCGACCGCCGCGTCTCCCGCCAAAACCACCTTAAACATCTTCTGGTTGGCTGGGACGGAGGTGCTGCTCAGAACCTGGGGGGCGGAAGGCAAGCAACATTAGAAAAGTAACATTTGCAAACATATAACGTTTACCTTCACATAGCCCAACAAACTACTGTTCTGTCTAAAAGTATTCTTACTCAAACACATTCTTATATATATATATATGTTGTGCAATAAAGTTCTGTTGGTATAGGGTGACCTTCCCCTGCAACTCTGTCCTGCCACTTGCTACATAATGCAATCCAATATCACAGGGTGTCTGCTACAGCACCAGTTACCATGGTGACAGCCGTCTGGTTCAGGTCAGTGACCTCATTTGTTTGAAACACGTCATTGTTATTAGTTAGTGACGTCATCAGTGTTAACCAATCACCAATGGATTTGCCATCGCCGTGTCACTAGCCCTGCATGCCTGTCTGTTACCAGGGGTTAGAAAAGGTCATGGTTTAGTAGAATGAGTTTGTTAGTTACCATAGAAACCAACTGGCCAGACTGTCACTCAAACACGAGAAATATGAAAACTCAGTACAAATTATGTCAAATTTCAAAACGATCTTTTAAAAGGAGATGAAATGTAATAACTCCTGTTTCAAAATCATCGAAGTTTTGGCCAGTGTGTTTCTGTGGACGCCATCACCACCGTGTGACCTATCACCTTTTGTTTACTTGTTTGTTTGTTTGTTTGTTTTGTACCTGAGACGACGCAGACACAGGTGGTGTTTGCCTGCTGGGCGCGACATGCGCGACGTTTCCTGCGGACAGGATCTGTTCGGGGAACCAGAAAGTCAGAATAGCGGAACGTCAGAAGCTGCTGAATCCAGAACCGTGCTTTATCCAGAACCATGCTTTATCCAGAACCATGCTCAGGCACGGTTCTGGATAGTCCATGCTTTATCCAGAGCCATATATATATATATATATATATATATATATATATATATATATATATATATATATATATATATATATATATATATGGTGGCCAGCTCCTCCAACTCTGTCCTGCAACTTGCTACATAAGGTAATACAACACCACAGGGTGTCTGCTACAGCACCTGTTACCATGGTGACCACTATCTGGTCCAGGTCATTGACCTTATTTGTTTGGAACGGAGGAAGAAGAAAAATATCGGAGCAAAAACAATATGTTACCCTTCTGCGAAGGTAAACATAATAAAAGCACACACCTTAGTTGAAGTTTTGATACTGTCAATCAACACAGTAAAGAAGCTGTGACCTCAAATTTTCGGTTGCTCTTCCGTCAACCTTCGTCAGGAGTGAGCTTCTTTACTGTGTTGATTGACAGTATCAAAACTTCAACTATGGAACTTTCCAACACAGATGAGCTTTCATACATGCTTTCATTGACAAATTATTTCTTTGGGACGGAAGAAGAAGAGTAAAGGAGCAAAAACAATATGTTATCCTTCTGTGAGGGTAGACATAATAAAACCGCGCACCTTTCTGGGTGCCTGGGGCAGGACCCGCGTGCTGTGCTGCCTCTGTACCGTCGTGACCGCCTGGCGACCTTTCTGTCTCCGCTCCAGGACGGAGTCAACTTCTCCCTCTGAGTCCATCGCCTCGTCCTGGGAGTCCGGAGCCTGGAGTGGATACATGTTTGTTACATTTTTGTTGCGGATACAACATATTTGTTACATTATTTGTTACAATGAGCATTTGGATACGCTTGAAAAATCTGTTTGATACAATGGGGATTTGAATACACCTGACAAATTTGTTACATCGTTACAGTAAGCCCAGTGTAGACGGATGCAACACTACAGATTTGTTACATTGTTGCAGCAGCAGACTGGAATGTACAAATTTGTTACATTGTTTGTTTGTTACAACGGGACTTTGGCGCGGATACATGTTTTGGCTACATATCACTGTTCTGTTACAGTAGGGCGGACTGGAACGAATACTTTGCTACATTTGTTACATTGTTGCAGCAGCAGCAGACTGGAATGTGTTTGTTACAACGGAACTTTGGAGCGAACAGATGTTTTGGCTACATATCGCTGTTCTGTCTAAACAATGCCAGGACCCGTCCATTGTCCGCTCACCTGTGACAGGTAATGTTACCTGTAGGCATGAAACAGGTGTGTTTACAGGTGTGTTTACAACAGGTGTGTTTACATCAGTACAAACATGACGGAATGCTGTCTGACTGGACTGCAGTTACAATATTGCCCGACAGGGGGCGCCGCTGCCTTTCTTACAGCTAGTGAAGTTAGGAAATTCCATGGCATCTTGTTTGTCAATTGATGCGTGAAAATTTGACAAAAGTCCGCTTTTACAATAATTTCGGATAGTGTTATTTCCACGCTTCCGTCAAACCCGGATTTTTCACGGTTGTTGGATGTTGGTCAACGTTGCATCAGAATTTTGCCAGTTGCAGACGATATCTTTTCGAAATTTCCGACACAACATTTAAGTTAAAAACTATACTCTGGATGTCATCCTTATATTAACTTCCAAAAGTGCTCTGTACAATACAATTCGGGTTTCGGGCAGGCGCAGAACGTTCTGCCTAATCTCCAAGCAGCTCGGTGGCTGAATGACACTACTCTGGCCAATTGGATACTGTTTTTTGCCACCGTAGGATCTGCTTGGAGATTACGTTCTGCCAACGTGCTAAGCCAGCAGGTTGTCTGCGTGACCTATGACATGACCTGATGACCCAACATTATCTTTGTCGTCCGTCTGACTGGTTTGTTTTGTCTGGTGATGCAATCTTCCGCCTGATTACCCACACAATCAGATAATGGCGTCTCACGTTGGCTACTGTGTGCAGGGAGCCTATCCAGCTTAATTATCGGTTACACCAATACCTAATACCAGCTCAGAAAGGAACAAGAAATAGTCATGTCTTCAAGTACCAGAGTTATCAACCAAGGATTGAGGTGTTTAAAAACTCATTTTTTACTAGAACTATCGTAGAGTGGAACTTGCTGCCACCAAGTACAGTAGGGGCATCGTCACTAGATAGTTTTAAACAATGTTTAGAGTTAGACGTTCAAAGGTTAGGTGTAACAGGTCGAATACAGATTCCGTTAGTCACTGACGAAAAGTAGTGGATGCTACTCACGTTGGCTACAGTGTGCGGGGAGTCTATCCAGCTTAATTATCGGTTACACACCTATGTTTCTAAATACCTATGTTCCCACACCTCTATGTGTCCCTGGTGAATTCTATCTGTGTTCCGACGCCCCTATGTTCCTAAACATCTATGTTCCTACACCTCTATGTGTCCCTGGTCTATCTGACACAATAAGGCCGAATGTGTGTTGAAAATCTTTTGATTACTTTGTATTCTAAATGTCAGGAATATACTTTCATGTTGGCTAATCTTCCTAACTCTTTAAAGTTAAGTCAAAGCTCGCTGTCTTTAAACTAGAAAAAGAAACCAATGGATCTGACTGACAAAGCCATGAATGACTTCTGGCATATTAGCAAGAGAACAAACGTTCTTAATTACACGTTGTTTCCGCTCAGACGAAGAGAAAATTAAAGGCCGGGGCAAGAACTACACACTAATTAACTTCCCAGCACGAGAGGTGCATGTACGTAAATACACCCTGACAAGGAATCAATTCCGGGTCACCGATTCTGTTCAGAAGGGGTCACATCCGGTTTGGGATCAGAAAGTTTATCTCGATTCAATGACAGCCAAAAAAATAGATCATTTGTAACCAGTATTCTGTGATTCCAAGTCTAATCGCACTAATCTATTAGGAAGTTTACATGAATAGCCTTAGGTGGGCACATTCAGAAAAAAATTTTGAAAAAAAAAATTACAAAACAGTCCAAAAATTAACATGTTAGCATAAAAATGAAATGGCTTAAGGTCAACAATTTCCTAAGTATCCCTCGTATAGGCTACTGAACTGGCTTAAAAAAAATGTCGTTCAGACTTTAGTTTCTGTGACATGGACATTTTCTATTGCACGTATAAATGGGAGATTTTATTTCAAGAAAAGCTGGTCTCACCTCCGTTTTTGAGTCGTCTATTTCCGATTCCGTTCCGGAGTGTTTTCCCAGTCCGGAAATTGCCGTGCTCTGCGTGAACTCGTTATCCGACTCTTCCGGATCCTTCATGGTCGAGTGTCCGCTGTCTGCACAAATAAACAAATAAATAAATAAATAAATACATAAACAAATAAACAAACAAGGCTTGACCTCTTTCAACTCTATCCTTCGTAATCGATAGTTTGATATGTGCATGCAACAAATTAAACACACAACCAAACAGATACATAAAGAGAAACATAAAGAAGTGTTTAAGTAATATGTATATTTCTTATGTATAGAGTCGCTAAGCGCTATAGAAAACTCTAGCCATCCACCCACCCATTCATTTGTTCATCCTTCCATCCATCTACACATCAACACATCTTTCCATCCATCCATCCATCCATCCCTCCCTCCATCCATCCATCCATCCATGCATCCATCCATCCATCCATCCATCTACCCATCCATCCAACCATCCATCCAACCATCCATCCACCCATCCACCCACCCACCTATCCATCCATCCATCCACCCATCCATCCAACCATCCATCCAACCATCCATCCACCCACCCACCTATCCATCCATCCATCCATCCACCCACCCATCCATCCATCCACCCATCCATCCATCTATCCATCCACCCATCCACAATGACGCAGCCCCATATCTTATGGATGGTTATTCACCTGTTTATCACACATGTATTATCACATGTCAGGTGTAGAATGTACCTGTATGCCACCTGTATAACACACCTGTATGCCACCTGTATAACACACCTGTATCATCGCTGATCTCACCTGCGCGTTTGCCGTGCCGTTCGTCCCGGTACCCTCCTGATGCGATCCTGCAGGTCCGGGGCGCGCGGCCGGGTCTTGGCGGTGTAGAGTCGCCTCTCGTCCCGAGCATCTCGGATGGACGCCTCGGTGCCTTCCGCACGAGCTTGGAACAAATCTTCCGTTCCCCCTGGGACTTCTTCTAACGTCCCTTCGGCGACTTTGCTATAAAAATGTCCAGCTTCGCCGTTTTGACTTGTAAGGAGTTCCCCGTTTCTTGGCTCGTCTAAGACGTGACGTACGTAAGGAGAGTCTCCTTGCAAGACGTCTTCATACGTAGGCGGGCTTCTTGAGTCCAGAAGAATTTGGTTTTCGAAATCTTGAGTTCCTGGTAGACAGGTGTCACCGTTCGCGGTAACTTGCTGCCCGCCATTTTCCCTCCTTAGGGCTCCTTCCCCGCCTTCTTGTAAGATGTCTTCAAGGTTTCTTAAGTATCCCCTCCTAAGCTGCTGCTTGGCTGGCTGTACGTACCCGCCAATGAGCCTCTGTTGCCTCTTCTCTCTCCAAGACAGCTTGCCAGACGTCTCAGGCGCTGTAACGGGAGGCTTTCTTGAAGACGTCCTCGGCGTAAGACCGAGAGAATTTTTAGTCTCGGCAGCCATGTTGAGATCGTGTAGATACTGATCTAGTCTGTGTCTCGGATCAGTCTGGAATCCCGTTTCTGGATCGTCCGCGGGATCCAGATCATCAGTCTGAGTCTCAGTCATGTTTACGGAAGTCTCTTCATCCTCAGGTGTACCAAAGGTACCCAGGTGTCCAGGTGTGCCGACGTTACGCAGGTGTTCAGATGCAGGAAAGGTCCGCAGGTAGCCCTGGAACCGTGTTTTTGCCTGCACGGCTGCGGTGTGGGCGTTTTGCCGCGTCCGGAGCTGCGAGTTTGCCAGTCGCCTTTCCTTCAACATCTGGATCTTCAGCAGCTTCAGTTCTGCCACGCGATCCCGTGGCCGGATCGTGCGATCCAGGCCCGGGAAGGGATCTGGATCCGTCCTGAGGTTCTGAGGCATGTTTAGCAGCTGTGCCCTCCCCGACCCTCCCCCGTCTGTCCCGTCGGTGCCACCTGTAAGTTTCCCCGAAGGTGGTCCTTCGTGATACACGGTTGGACCGACGTCTCGGCCGTACGAGCTGTCATTGGTGCTTACCGCTGCAGCAGGGATGTACTCGCAGGCCGCCATGTCAGATACCAGGCTGTTATCGGCGATGTGAGAGTCAGAAATGCCGTCCGTGTAGTCTTCTTCCCCAAAGTTGTTGTTCCGGGTGAGGTCGTTATTACCCTGCCTGCTCATGCGAAGCGAGCCCGCGCGGCCGAAGGGGGAGGGGCGGCGGCTCACCGGGACGGGTTCGGACTGCCGGCGGCGCGGGTACGGCTCCCAGCCGAGGGCAGGCACGTCGTCTCCCGCGGTGCTGTCCGTAGCCTCCGAGTATCCTCCCTCCCAATTGTCAAAGAAGGTTGGGTTATCCACCGGAGCGATCTCTGGCTGCCTACGGGGCACCTCGCGTTCCCTCCCGCCGGGGAGCAGCTGGTCCCTCCCGGTGATTGTGATGCCCCTCGGGCACCCATCTCTTATCTCTTCCCAACCGCTGCTCAGACTACTGAGAGACTCGGTAGCGCTAGACACGCTCCCAGGCGGCGTCCGCACTTTTCTCAGCCGCCTGCTCTGCGTCGGCACCTCTGCAGTCCTGGCTTCTTGCCGCCCCATCTTAAGGTTGTCCTCTTTATTGGCTCTGTCCTTGGCTTTGCCGCCGTCTTTCTTGGACTGTTTGGCAGGTTTGCTGCCGATCTTTGTGCCCACGAAAAGGAGAAAGTCTTCCATGTTTCTGTCTGTAACTGTGCCCTAACACAGCAAGTGTAGCTCCTTCAAATTAGGTGTGGTAAAGTCTTCGTCAGGACCTTTCTTGTAAGTGTTACTTGTCACCTTGTGACCTCAGTCTTTTTCGTCTTGTCCCAAGGAATCAAGGCGAACTGCAAGACAAGACGACTACGGAACGACTTCATTAAGAAGATATACTGTCATGATCACTTCTTCAAGAAGATTAAAGATATACATACTGGCTCTTCTTAGACCCGAGAAAAGTTGTCTGTACGCTGAAAACTAGTGATGTGTGCACTAACCAGAGTTCAAATCGCCAGGCTAACTAACCATGTGTAATGACTGCATCACAAAGCCTGGAGAATCAGTAGGTTTAGAGCAGCGACACCGCCTCGGGCGATACGTTAGTGCAGCTCAGCGTAGTCCAAAACACAAACATAGTCAGCCCAAAAACATGCACAGAAGCGTCTCTCATCGGTGGGGCTTGACAATGAAGTTACTCGCGGTGTCCTAGCAACGTGTGGAAGACTGACAGGTGGATCAGACGAGATATTTGTGGTTGCAGTTGATCCGGTGTTCTAGAAAAACGTGACATCCAAAGCACCATGAGTTTACTAAACAACTACCGCGGACAGGTGCAAAATTTTAAGAAGTCTGACGTAAATCGCCTTGCAAGAAATCTTGTAGCTAAAAGAAAGAAAGAGAGACAGGATGGGGAGGGGGGCTGAGGATGATTGACGTTTGATTTTGCCACGTTGGTGTTGATTGACAGGATCGCGACCTGACTCGACGTGCTACAAGCGATGCCAACAGAGCAACGATATGTCCCTAAGGTTTCTGTACAAGTAGTCCATAAAGTTTAACCACCTCTCCTTGTATCCACTTTACCTTCTAGTAAAAAACCAAAACAATCTCCACATCAGATTTCTACTGCCTACTCAGCCGTGTGTTGGCCACAAATAAGTTAAGGTGCCGCCAGCGACGTTCGAGAACAATACGTGACCTACATGCATAATTACGGTCACCAGAACTTTCTCAACATAGAAACCACGTTTCACCTTTTGTTCACGTTTAAGACATTTTCATACGATTTCCCACTCAGAGAAGTCCTCGCAAGCTCCATTATAGTAACCTTGATTTTTTCCATTCATGAAAAAAAGCCTTGAAGTGAGAAACTTTCTTGGCTAGCCTGATCTCCGACCTTGAAGACAATCACCTAATCTCTTCCACCCTAAGACGGTCCTCAGAGTCTTCTTAAGTGAAAGTGTCTCCAGGTAGGCCCTAACAACAAACAAAAGACTTGAGAGGAAAACCTGTTGTACGCAAAGTTCACATTGTCTGCTTGCCCGTAGGTGACCCCAACATGGCGCTGTTCAAACTTCCTCATGAGCGACCGACGAGAACATGGCTGGATCCCGCCCTTGATCCAAACTAGAGATCCAGAATCTGCTAAAAATGATCCAGAATCTCCAGAAAATGATCCAGATTCCAGAATCTCAAGAAAATGATCCAGAAGTTGTCAGAAAAGAGATCCCGTGTGTGCTTCACAGTTTGAACGCGTCTCCTGTGGGCTCGGCCGACGAATGGTGACAGATCTCGCACTTGATCCAAACAAAAACTAGAGATCCAGAATCTCCTGAAAATGATCTAGAACGTCCAGAAAATGATCCAGATTCCAGAATCTCCTGAAAATGATCCAGTAGTGGTCTTTTCAGCGATTTCAGAGAGTTAGTGCGTGACTAGCACGCGGCTCCGGTGGGTTCGGCCGACGAATGGTGACAGAACTTGTCGGCCCAGAAGTTCGACTGCTGTTTGTAACAGTGTCAGCCAGATTAACCCCGGGACCGATCAGTAGATATACATGTTAGGGGGTGTACAAGATTGTTTCACCTGGGGACCAACCAGTATATATATGTCCGGGGTGTAAATTTGTTTTAAATGGTGTTTAAATGATATTAGAAATTTTGGTAGGTATATTTTTTCAGATACTACATATATGTAGTCGTCCCTACCTAGGTAGGGGCGTAGATTTATGGATGTCCTCAATTCTTTGTGTTCAGAATTAAGTACAGACATCTATATTACATGTTGGTATCATACGGGAATCATACGAAAGTCTCTGCACTCGTATCAATAATTTACCATTGGTATTATTATCAACACTATTGAAATCATTGATGTCATTATGATTATTCCAAAAACCAGTTTCTTTCTTCTATTTCTGGAATTTTTACCGCATACTCCATTGTGAAATCGATCATAATGTACACGGGTCCGACAGTTGTCTACACTCGCCCCGGGGCATGTTCTATATTTGTAGGCGAGTCACGAAATCGCACGCATCGTTCTACATATCAACCATTCCTTTCCCCAGGCTATTCATGGCAAATAAATCCATTCATTCATTCATCCATTCATTCATTCATTCATTCATTCATTCATCCATCCATCCATCCATCCTTCCATCCATCCATCCATCCTTCCATCGATCCATCCATCCATCCATCCACCCATCCATTCATCCATCCCTCTTCTTTGAATTCAAAAGAAACATTTCCACCAATGACAGCTCGTGATTTCGATGACGTACCGATATCGTTGCTGCATTTCCTCTTGCCGGGGTCGCAGGGCGTGAGGTCCTCTAGCGATGAGAAACTGCCACGCAGGCTCCTCAGCAACTCAGGGCTGCAAATGAGAAGAAATTATATCAACATCTTATTAAAGGAAATCATCATCATCATATGTCGGTGAAGGTTAGGCAACCAAAGTGACAGCCTTCTGGTCCAGGTCATTGACCTTATTTGTTTGGAACTACTAAAGAAGAAACGACCTGCAAGCCCCTTTGAAGAACAGGACAGAAATAGAAAAGTGTGGAAAGCAAAGTCGACAAGATCATTACTTACTGTGAATCTATACTGTAGACACATTTAGCATAAACCAGTAGTACATCCATACCTCATATTTGGTTCCGGTGTCATCATGTAGTCGCTCATGACGGACCCGTCTCGGTCTCTCTGGAGGAAGGGGGAGGGCGTCCGGGACTGGGGGGGGGGGTATGTAAATTAGCTACGTCGATGAAGGTTAGACATCCAGGTAATGAGATACACAAGAAAACAGTTACTCAAGCAACTGGATAGATTTTGAAAACTGTCAGACGTAGCATCCACTACTTTTGTCAGTGACTAATGGCAGCTGTAGTTGAACAGGTATTCATCCCAAAACTATGAATTGATATGTAAATGAGGAGACGACAAATTTTAGACAGCCAATAAGACAAGTTCCTTGGAAGTAACAAACTCGTTTCTGAGTCATTGCTGCAATCTAAAACGTCTGAGAATTTAATATCCAGTTGCTTGACTTATTTTGTATTACGTGATGTTTTACCTAGCTTAGGTAATCTGTAAAGAACGTAACTTTTTTCTTTTGAGGATCTAACCACGTTTCAATCAATATCTCTTAGTATAACTACGACATTACGACAAATGTTTGGTGACAGGGACGTGTTTGCTGTTATGTTCCTTGGAAATCAGCTTTTTGCTGAAGGAGCCACCCAGGCGTCTATGAAGATTTAATAAATAAATAAATAAATGTTACTTGTTGCTGTTTAATTATTATCATTTGCCATTGTATGTACTTTTCTTTGTCAGTGGAGGGGCTGAGATTAGCAATCAGCTAGAGTTGCCCACCACTGTGTCCTGTACGTATGTTGTTCAATAAAAATGTGTAAGAAGTACTAACCGGTCTGTTGCTGCTTCTCTTATTTCTCCCCAGGGATTCCCTCAGACTGTCGTTGGTGTCGTTCAGTTTCTTGTTGGTGTTTCTGTAATAATAAAGCGTGTCGGGTCAATAATAAAGACTTGTTGGGTCAATGATAAAGACATGCTGGGTCAATCTTCGCTGCAGCGCGAATTTCCCACAGTCGGACTAATGCTTTGATTGGCAGGTTCACCAATTGCAAACGACAATGGCATTAGATAACAATGTTCAAACTATCTCCAACAATTGACCAGATTGTAACTAAGCCTAGCTCTCTCAAGACTCACGAAGACATCTTGAAGACCCTCCGACACCTGCCTGAGCACAAGATCCTGTGAAGACAGTCTCCAATGAAAATCTTAAAACTAACTGACTCAAAGAACCCACCAGACTTCGGTAACCAGGTAGCCTAGCTTTACGAAGACTTCTTAAGACACCTTAAAGACATCCCTAACACCTGCCTGATCTCAAGATCCTGAGAAGACAGTCTCCACACAAGTCTAAGACCGGACGACGCCATGTTGATGACAACAGCTAGCTTCACACCTGAGGTTTAAAACTGTTACCTTTACAAGCGGTTGACCTGTGACTCAATATAGGTGTTCCCAAAATGGTTTAAAACACACCCAGTCACAGGTATGCCGAACAACACGCCTTCCTTTTCATGTCAACATTGGGGGACTTAATTCATCGGAGCATGTCGACTGTTTGATAATCAGTACGAGTATGAAGTTGTTAGCCTCTACCAGGCTTCAGGAGGCGGCTGGAAAGAGTAGAAATCGGCCAAAATAGAGAGATAAGACGCCAGGGGAGTTTGGCCGGGAGAGAGTACATTTTGCCGCACCCTGGCGTCTTATCTCTCTATTTTGGCCGATTTCTACTCTTTCCAGCTGCCTCCCGAAGCCTGGTAGAGGCTATGAAGTTGTCTAAGAAAGGTGACACTTGATTGTAAATATTCTATATTCAAACGTTGCAGTTTGAACAAAAATAACGTTTTATCCCTGGCTGACAAGAGCAGAGCTGGCGAAGGAAGGGACGATCCATTGTTAAGCTAGGGGAGTGTCTACCACTAGTACTGTTGTTGCTCTGCACTAACATGGAGACCTGACTCAATTGTGACTCAATTGAAACAATTCTGTACTGCAACAAAACGTGGTGTTACGATTTCGCGATAAGAGGTCACCAAAAAAAAAAAACGTCGGCAAAAGTTTCTACATTAACACCCCCAAACATGTCGGTAACAAATGTCTAACAGATATGTAAGAGATGTGTAAGAAATGTGTAAGAGATGTGTAACAAATGTGTAAGAAATGTGTAACAAATGTATAAGAAATGTGTAAGAAATGTGTAACAGATATGTAAGAGATGTGTAAGAAATGTGTAATAAATGTGTAACAGATATGTAATCTTGAGATGTGTAAGAAATATTTAGTGTGTAAGAAATGTGTAAGAAATGTGTAACAAATGTGTAGCAAATATGTAGCAAAGGCAGCCCTTACTGTAGCATCTCCAGTTGTCTGGACAGGCTCTGTTGTTCCGTGACGTAATCCAACAGAGAATTTCTCTCCCTGAAGAAGAACAAAAAAAAAGATAATTATCATAATTAGTTTATCATAAGATAACTGTGGGTCATTATCAGAAACTTGCGGTTCATTATAACATAATTGCAGCTCGTCTTTAAAAAATCGCGGGTCTTTAACAGAAAATCTCGGGTTGATAGAAGATATCATTTGATGATCACTAGTTGTTATAAGACAATTTGGGTCGTAATTTGATGACCATTATTCGTTATAAGACAATTGCGGGTCGTTATTAGAAAACCGCAGGTTGTTATTAGATAATAGGGGGTGGTTATAAGACAATTGGTGGTGGTTATAAGACAATTGCGGGTGGTTATTAGAAAACCGCAGGTTGTTATTATATAATAGGGGGTGGTTATAAGACAATTGCGGGTTGTTATTACCACCTGTCCAAGTCCTCGCACTTCTCCTCCAACTCGGCCTGCAGCTGCGTCAGCTCGCTCTGCAGCACCGCCGCGGTCGTGTTCGACTCCGTCAGGCTGCTCTTCAACTTACGGTTTTCCTGGAAAATACAAACATATTTATCGATCGATCGATTCATTGATACACTGATACATTGTGCTCGCCAACTAACGCTTTTCCTGGAAAATACAAACAGATATTGATTGATTGATCGATTGATTGATACATTGATACATTCTGCTCTTCAGCTTACGGTTTTCCTGGAAAATGGAAACAGATATTGATTGATTGATCTATTGATTGATTGATACAGGCTGCTCTTTAACTTCCGGTTTTCATGGAAAATGAGAACCAGATATTGATTGATTGATTGATAAATTGCTAATCGACAAGGTGATGTTCGTGTTCGACGCTGCTTTCGGTTTTCCAGGAAAATTAAGATGCAAAATTATCAATTCGTCAATCGATTGATCAATTATCTGTTTTGCTAAGAAACTATGATGTTAATTTGCCATTCCAAAAGGTACGATTGTGCAATCACCAACAAACAACTACTGTAGCGCTAACATCAATCGCCAGGAGGCGCAACTGCACTGCTAGGTGCGTGCTGGAAAATTAAACTCACCTGCATGAGGTTCTCAAGTTTTCTTTTCAGGCTGACGACGGAGTCTTCTTTACTCTTGTCTTTTCTCGCGTTTGCCTCCATCTGGAAACAGAGAAGAAGGGTAAACGGAGAAATCATAATGTGTGCAGATGTGCAAAATGTTACAAGACAAAATATCTTTGTCAGCTCAACTGTCAAACAATTTTGACTGACAATACTCTTGTCCTCAAAGATTCATTCACTGTCATTGGTAAAAGGCACATGCAGGATGCTACCTGAAACGTCAGACTTATCCAATTGTTTGATTTATTCTGTATAATGTAATACAGTGTATTGCTATATATATATAGGTTCTTTATACAACAACCAGTGGGTTTTACATCCTACATTCCAACGACAGTCTGTCACCTTCTATGCGTGTCATAACATGTATTTTTAAAATAAAAATAATCCAGCTTAACAATGACCTACTCTGCGGACCAGTCTTCCTTCCAAACAGTTTACCTTCTTACTATCTTCAGTGCAGTCCGTGTTTGAGTCTAATGCTGTTGTTACTCAGTGTTTTGTTTGTAGCCTGATGTTTACCGCCTGGCCTGGTTTCGTCCGCAAACACAGTTACGGTCTGCCAAGCTAGGAGGGTGGGGTGCATTTTTAGTTTAAGCCAGCCTTTCACGCAGACTTTTCAAAAATTTTGCTTTCGCCAAGACGGTCTGTTTTCGGAAGCGTGTGTGGTTTTGTGGATTTGCTGTGTTGAACAGCATAAGTTGAGAAGCTAGGGATGTTTTTTTCCTTTATGATAATTTTTTAAAAATCATTTTTCTTGCTCTCCATTAACCCTTGTCCTAGACAGCCCTTCCCTAATTGATACTAATAAAGGCAAGCCGCAACATGAGACATCAAAACTGCCACATTGTAACCAAACATTCTAAAACTGTCACAATACGCTGCTGCTATTTTTACCTAATTAATTGCTACTTAATTACCCTTAATTTCCCTCTTAATGCCCAGAGATATTTTCGTTCGTCGCTGATAAAATCTGCTACATGTAACAGTAGCTCCTCAAACTGCCACAGTGTGACAGAGCTTCCTGATACTGTAACAATACATCCCAATCTGCCACAATGTCGCTAAACCCACTTCACGGCCACAATGTACACACGGCCGATATAAATGGCTACAATGTAAACCTGCAGGGCTGTTACAATGTAGCCCAGACCAGCTGGTGTTGATCCGCTTTTGTTCTGGTTCTGAGAATCAACTCTTTCCCCACAGCTGGGACAGACTTTATTGTTGGTGTAATCGCGGGTTGATGGATTTTGATTCCTGCCGATTCAACCTGTAGGACTCTGGTGTAAGGGGATCAGGGGAGGCTCATATCAAATCAACATGGTGAAAACTATTTCCATCGTGATGGGACAAGAAAGTCGCGTAACGGCAACCTCCAAGCAGTTATTTTAATATGATGGTTACAAGACAGTATCAAATTAGCCGGACAGTATCATTGGCAGGGCAGTATCAAATTGGCAGGGCAGATCAAATAATGGCAGGGCAGTATCAAATAATGGCAGGGCAGTATCAAATTGGCAGGGCAGTATCAAATACACCACTGTTTGGGTGGCGAAAAAAAGATACCAGTACAAAAAAGAAAGCCCGATAAAAATACCAAATAAAAAGACATAAAAAATAAGCCTAAACCTCTGCTTGGAGAGTAAAGTTATAGTAGGTGTGGTCAGCTTGCAATGACTCTTTCCTGTCCGCCGTTTTGTTTATGTTTATTCAGAGACCCGCGTGTGGCAAACATTGTAACAATTAAACTGTTAATAGTAGCGATTTAAGACTCCTATTATTACGAGTACGTATTAAGGAAAGACTTTAAGTGTTTGTCTGGTTGTCAGAAACACTTTCGCTACAATTTTGCTACTGTAACAGCCTCCCAGACTGTAAATGTGGCGCGTGTGGCAAAAACTGTAACCATTAAACTGTTGACATTAGCGTTGTTAAGTTCTTAATATTACACTACTGACAAATACACACCAACAAAAGTCTCTCCACCACCTTTGCTACAATTTTGCCACAGTCTCGCAGAAGAGCAGCTGTAGCAGTTTGTGTCATCATAACCCGGCACGTGTAGCAAACATGCCACTAGCCATTAACCTTTTCCATTGACAGCCACGGCGAACAGTTCTTATATCTCCTAATAAGTGTGCATTAGCGAGTACTTCAGCAAACGCATTTCCTTAATGAGCCCTAATAGTTGCTCTTGTAGACTGGTCTACGCACGTCTTTATCCACTCTCAAGGTTTTCTTATTGTGGCTCTCAAGGTTTTCTTTTTTTCTTTTATTCTTCTTTCTATTATTTTTCTATTATTGCTCCTTGTAGCCTGATCTGCGCACGTTTCTATCCACTCTCAAGGCTTTCTTCCTGCGGGTCTGGTGCAGCCGCCTCTTTAACGCGCTCAAGGTTACTCTTCCTTATAAAGACCGGATTCCGTGTTCTATACCCTTTGTGACCACATCTGCGTCTTCTGAATGGAGGTTATAATGATCAGAAAATGACTTTGCGCTTGCTTCCTCTCGAACTCATTAAGATTACGAAAAGATGTAAAAAATGATCTTTTTGTATTTGAGATACATCATCATCATCATCATCTGTCGACACCCTGGCTGGGGGACGGGGCAAGCTCCTGCACAACACGTCGCCACATATTACGATCATCCATTGCGGCTGGAAGGTCTTGTTGTAATCCGGTGTCTCTTGTGAGAGTAGCTGGATATGTGAGTTTTCTGGAGTGAGTCTTGCCATTTGAGATACAACCTAACTAGCAAACTAACTAGCTAACTAACTAGCTAACTAACTAGCTAGCTAACTAACTAGCTAGCTAACTACCCAAGGTAAGGAACCAGACCCACCTTCTGAAGTTTCTTGACAGACGCCTGAAGTTCCGCCTTCTCAGTTTCCCATCTTCTTCTCTCGTCCTCAAGTTCAAGCTCAAGTTTTTCCTTCTCCTTAAAGAAGACAAGACGGGATCAACAAGACTCATCGAGAGATGTCACCTGATATGTTGGTTCGCCTATGTTTGCTACAATCTGATCATTGCTACAGCCGGTCTGCTACCGTGCACGGTCGCATGGAGACGGTTTGCTACAGTACAAGAGTGCGTGTCATTAACCACATTGTAACAATGGCAATAACAGTTACATCTGTTCCTTCTGTTGGGTACAGTTTAACTGTTGGTCCATCTATATTTGCTACAGACATGTTGCCATTTGTTCCTTTGCTACATTGCTGGTTTGCTACACCTGTCTCACCTGTTGTCTACACTTCTCCTCCGCCCTGCTGATCTGCTGGTCCATCTCCTCCTCCATCTGATGGAGATGCTGCTCGTGCGTCTCATTGGCTCTGAAATCAATGACGTCATATACATGTTACAGAATCGAACACAACGCTACAATGTATCCATCAAAGAGCGACATCAAAATCAGGTGACATTTATTAAGTGGGTCACTACTTTCGATGGAAAGAGACAGGAGAGAAGAAAAGAGAGCGGAGAGATGGGAGAGTTCTTACGTTTTGAGTGACTTCTCTAGTCTATCTCTAGTTTTGATGATTCATAGGAGAATGAGCGAAGGAAAGAGAATAAAAAGAAGGGAGAAAGAGATGTTACCACTTGAGTGCCTTCTCTAATCTGTCTATCTCTGGTGGTTTCTGTAGTCCTTGATTAACTGGAAAGAGTGAGTGAAGGATAGAAGGAAGAAATGAGAGAGAAAGAGAGAGATGTTACCTTTTTAGTGACTTCTCTAGTCTGTCTATCTCCGTCTGGTGGTTTCTGTAGTCCTTGATGATGGAGAGCACGACGGTTTCAAACTGAGGCAGAAGGTGTGTGGCCGAGCCGTGCAGCTGCTGGTAGAGCTCGCAAACATTGTCCTGGCTGGATAAACAAAAACAACAACAATAAACAACAAACAATGTGTCATAATGTTTACCTTCACACACCTGGGCCCCCTTGGAAATCAGCAAGTAATGCTGAAGGGGCTACCCAGGAGTGTTAAAGATGAAATAAATAAATAAATAAACACTGTCTAGCCTAACAAACTACTACTCTGTTTATTCTTACTCAAACACATTCATGTATATGGTGACCAGCCCCTCCAGCTGTCTTGCAACTTTGCTACATAATGTAACCCAACACCACAGGGTGTCTGCTAGAGCACCGGTTACCATGGTGACAGCCGTCTGGTCCAGGTCATTGACCGTATTTGTTTGGAATGGAAGAAGAAGAAACGGAGCAAAACAATATATTTCCCTTCTGCGAAGGTAAGCATAATAATTTAAAGTTCCCATTCTCCTGGGTTTGAGACAACATTGAGACATAAATATGGAACCAACTATGACTAGTTCGTCTGTAGAAGTGTTTGTATTCAATTATTACTAATTAGTATTGATAGTTATGCCCAACATTAACGAAGAAAAAATACTAAAGCGCGCCATGAGAATCTTTAGATGTTTTTGCACAGTTACAGATCAGTTCAATAACCTCCTGCAAGAGGCGTGCATGTTTGCTTTTCAACACTCCGTCCAAAACACCCTCCTGTGTACACGTGTGTGTTTGTTTTCACATTCCGGTGTGTTTTGTACAGGTTGTTACGACTGAATATGTAAATATTGTACAGAAAAGGCAGTGGAGGATGAAATGCACTTTATTTGCCATTGCCCTCATTACAGCACCGAAAGAGAGAAATTATTTGAAATAGTCACCAAAATGTTCCCTGGCTTTATTCACCTTTCCAGCCTACAAAAAACTGCATTTCTATTAACACCTCCCAATTCATATGTCTCGCAAAACGTCGGGCATTTCATACTCCACTGCACACAGAAAAGAAATCAAACCCAATCATAACTATATTAAAAGTAGCATTAGTAGTAGTATTTATAGTCCTTTTTACTGTTTACTGTTATTTTATCATGTCCTATGTCCTTGCAATCAGCCTTCGGGCATGAATTTGCAATTAACTTCTTTCTTTTTCTTTCTGTTATATTATTATATTCTCATCAAGACCTACCCACCTACCAAATATCAAGATAATCCATCTTTGTCTTCTCAAGTTATGCTGTTGACAGACAGACAGACAGACACACACACACACACAGCCACGAAAACATAACCTTCTTGGCAAATGTAATAAATACAATAAGTTGACATAACAGTGCGCCGTAGTCCCACCACCCCAAGACATTAAATAATACTACTGCTAACCAGGTTACAAAAACAGTTAAACTATGATGACTGTTAACAACAGGTTGTTTGTGCAGGTTGTTATATTGATTTAGAAGATAACCCCATGAGTTGACCGTGGGGAGGGGGGCAGCTGGAGGATTGTAAATAAACAGTTCTGAGCGGCGAAGCCAGGTCATACGGAAGACCGGACACGGAGGATTCTAACTTTAGACTGACTGTAATACCTTAGCTGTGTGCACGCGGTGGAAATCCTTATTATGAAAGGGCTCTAGGGATATGGTACAAGCAAGCAACACAATATAAGGTACAAGCCAGGTAAATCCTTAACAGGATCTACGCGTCAGGCTTTTTTGGGTGGGGGGGGGGCATAAGAGAACAAGCTGGCTGCTGTACATATCAAGGCACTCCCCACCCAACCTCAGTGCCTCAGAAGCTCAAAATGATATTTGTTTGCGTGAACAAAGAGTTGCTACTAACGAGTTGTGCTGCCACCTGGTGCAGCTGGTTAACACGCACGTCACGTTACTGACTAGAACATCACAAAACAAATCATGTCTTTGTTATAGCAAGAGCTGAAGCCACGTGCCAAATATCATAACAATGATCCGCTGCTTCTGAAATTTTTCTATTCACTCACTACAATATAACTCAATAAAACACCCACGTTACGTGTCTTAGAAATCTGTGTCCCAGCAAGAGCTGAAGCCACGTGCCAAATATCATAACAATTATCTACTGCTTCTAGAGTTGTCTGCTATTCACTCACTGCAGTATACCCTACAAAACACACACGCTACGTGTTCGTGTTTAGAGAGCTTAATTTGTGTCCCAGCAGGAGCGAACCATGTGCCAAATATCATAACAATATCCATATACTGCTTTTTGAAATTTTTCTATATACTCAATACAATATAACTCAACAAAAACACCCATGCTACGTGTACGTGTCTTGAAGAGCTTAATTTGTGTCACAGCAAGAGCGAACCATGTACCAAATAGCATCATAAGCCATCTACTGCTTCTGAAGTTGTCTGATATTCACTCACTGCAGTATACCCTACAAAACACACACGCTACGTGTACGTGTCTTGAAGAGCTTAATCTGTATCACAGCAGGAGCTAAAACTATGTGCCAAATAGCATCACAAGCCATCTACTGCTTTTAAAGTTGTCTGATATTCACTGCCTCAACAATATAACCCTACAAAAACAGTCACACCATATACATGTACCTAGACCTGCATGGTAGATGCCAATAAAGTTACACTACGGAAGGAAAATTGGAAGAAAACTTTTTCCAGAGAAGCGGAGGAAAGTTAGAGAACCGAGATTCAAAATTCCTAATTTTTGTTACAGCAAGCGTACAGCAAGCCACATATCAAATGTCATAATAAATTCTATTCACAGCTCCAACACTATAACCCTACAAAAACACACACGCTACGTACCTAAATAAAAACAAAACCTTGTAGGTGAAGGTAAGAAAGTTACCTTACAAATGACAAAGGGAATTTGACAAAAATGGCACGATGCGAAGGGAAAACAAGTTAGATTTACTTAGAAAACAAAGAGGAGGAAAAATTGGAAGAAAATACAGAGCTGCTAGTTAGTCTGGTGGAAGCTGTACAAACTAGGCAAAGCGAGAGAAAACAAGTTAGACAAACAAAGAGGAGGAAAAATTGGAAGAAAATACAGAAATGTTAGTTAGTCTTTTTTTAACTCCATGGTCTTCTAAAAGCTAGAAAAAATAGGAAAAGGAAGAGAAAACAAGTTAGAAAAAGAAATATGAGGAAAAATTGGAAGAAAATACAGAACCTGTAGTGGTTGGGAAAAACAAACAAGGTTAGAAAAACACGAAGAACACTGAGAGTTGGGGGCTGAATAAGTTGACAGTGTCGCACACGTCACGCCTGAGCTGCGGGGTTAAACCGCGGGCACAACCGTGACGGGAGACGTTTTCAGGGATTAAACAGAACAACACTAAGATAAAGACGCGACAAAGATAGGACAACAATAAGACAAAACAGGAAGAGACTCGTCGGAGTGAAATTGTCGTGACGGGATGATCATTTCGGCGGCTAAACAGAACAGCACTAAGACAAGAACAGGACAACAGCAGACAAAGATAGGACAACAATAAGATAAAAACAGGAAAAGACTCGTCAGAGTGAAAAAGTGGTGACAAGGGGACCTTTTACTCTCCAAGCAGTGGTTTGGGTTTTGGCTTATTTTTTGCGTGTTTTTATGATTTTTATCGGGCTTTCTCTTGACACTTGTATCTTTCTTTACACCAACCCCCCCCAAAAAAGATACCAGTGCAAAAAAGAAAGCCCGATAAAAAAGCCTAAAAACATGCCAACAATAAGCCAAAACCCAAACCACTGCTTGGAGAGTAAGACCTTTCTACAGGACAGACAAAAATAGCACAACTTTCGCGTATAAAACCTTCCCCCACCTGGGCGCATGTACACCTTAACAAACCACTGCATGTTCAAGGACCTGTCAAAACAGAGATTACTCTGTCATAGCCGGATTGAACAAAAAAGGCTCACGAAACAAGAAAGAACGCCTACGGTGTAAAATTAAAAAGGCGGTACAGTAAAAAGGCGGTACAAAGTTACGCTTTACAGAATCAAAAGCCGCAATTTCCTCTTTCTGACAGAGATTGAAAAAAAGGGCTCACGAAACAAGAAGCAACACGCCCACGGTGTAAAATTAAAACAAAACAAAAACGACAGTACAAAGTTACGCCTTAGAGGTTCAACGAAAAAGGACCAATTCCTCCTTCTGACAGAGTCAGATTGAAAACAAAGGCTCACGAAACAAGAAAAACGCCCACGATGTAAAAAGACGGTACAATTTACGCCTTACATGTTCAAAAGCCGTAAGCTTCTCGGATCAGTAACAACACTTCTAACCCCGCGCTGACAGAGTTGGGCTTATTGTGTCTGCCTGTCTGAGGTTCATTGTTGGAAGGCACGACCGGAGCGTTAGTATGATGTAAAGGGCGTTCCCCTGTTTTGTGCTGTCAACACTCACATGTCTGGGCGCGTGTGTTGGGTTTCAAAGAGACCCCGAAGCCACTTGGATACTTGGATACTTTATTCAGTCCATTAGCTGTCGTACACATGGAGACGAATACGCAGCTAATCTTCCTGGACCGTAAAAACATAGAACAAGGACATACAAACTACATAAAGGCTAACATCTAGTATTTACATAATGGATAATCAATCAATTAGATTCGTTGATATACATAACGAGCTCCTGTCGAAACTTACAATTACACTTACACTTAAGTCACAAAGAAGTCTCAGGATTTAAACTTGTTTTACACGATGTATGTACATGAAACGGACAGTTATATATGTAAACAAGTTAGAATGAATGTATAGTTTTAATATTTATAAGGCGTAAACAAACAACAACTGATCGAAATTGTGTAGGGTTTCAAAGAGACCCCGAGGTCACAAAGAAGTCTCCGGCTTTAAATTCGTTTTACACGATGTATATACATGAAACGGACAGTTACATATGTAAATAAGTTAGAATGAATGTATTGTTTTAATACTTATAAGGCGTAAACAAACAACAACTGATCGAAAGCGTGTGTTGGATTTCAAAGGGACCCCGAAGTTACAAAGAAGTTTCAGGCTTTAAATTTGTTTGACACGATCAAGAAGGTTTCAACCTTCTTGACATATACATGAAACGTACCATTACATATGTAAACAAAAAAAAGGTCAGAATGACTGTATAGCATCAACACTTATCAGGCATAAGCCGGTATAAACAAACAATATACTAACTGATCTAACGATGTTGACAACATATTTAATACTAGTACGGTCCTCATTTGTGTAAAAAAAGTTCTTCATACGATTTTTGTCACGCACATTTCAGCCAAGCTATGACAGAACTGACGGTTGACAAGGATGTTCTGAGGTTTGTACGACACATTCACGACCGTCACAAGACTCATTCACGACTGTCACAAGACACATTCACGACTGTCACAAGACTCTGATGTCGTGTACATTTTACCTAGTGTCGTTAAACTTAGCTTAAGCTTAAGCACGTAGGCAGCGTGAGTGACAGGGTCCTAATATTAAACAACAACAAAGGACTCAACACTGAAAGGTCAGTTGAAGCTCTATGGTAACTTAGAGTTTGCAATGGAATGGCTTTACAAGCTGTCAAATCTTGTCAAAACTGTCAAACGCCTGACTAACGATCGAACCCCCCTCGTCACGCCACCTACGGGTCAAAGGTCGTCGGTAAGAAAAATCCAAACATTCCACAAAACATCCGGGTCCGAAGGACAATTCACCCGTCATGCACCGCTCGCCAACAAAAAACTGCCACACTTCACCGTGTAACAAAAACCCTCTCCATGTGGCGAACAGCAGCATTCTGCTACACGTCAGGAGACATGGGCTGTGGCAAATATCTAACATTTGTCAACAGTCGCGATATAAAACTGCGACATTTCACCGTGTAACAAAACCCTCTCCATGTGGCGAACAGCAACAAATGTTACACTTCAGGAGACATGGGCTGTAGCAAATATCTAACATCTGTCAACAGTCGCGATATAAAACTGCCACATTTCATAGTGTAACAAAACCCTCTCCATGTGGCGAAGAGCAACAAATTTGTTACACTTCAGGAGACATGGGCTGTAGCAAATATCTAATATCTGTCATCAGTCGCAATATGATAGAACTGCCACATTTGACATGTAACAAATACTCTGCAAGTCGCCACTGTTTGCCACAGAGCAGACACATATTGCTACTCTCTCAATAACAGTGTTGATATTTGATATATAGGGTTTATGAACACTGGCTATGCTCTATTTGGAACAATCATTTAATCTTAATTGTATCTATTTGTGACAAATGACAAAAATTTGTGCACCTCGGTTTCTGTACGTCAGACGTTCCCGTTTCTGTTACATGTCTTGTGTCACAATTTTTGTTCATTAGTACCGTTGATATAAGCTATTTCGCAGCCACTGTATAATGTATTGTTTAAAACTGTAAAAAAATGTCTACTTTCATAATTACGGTTTTTGGGGCTCCCCATTCATTTCAATTTGGTTCTGTGTGTTATAGTAAAGTTCCGTATTTCATCAGAAAGTGTCGCTTCCCTCTCTGTCATACTATCTTTCTAGTTACCACAAAACGTGGAATTGAGAATTTTGATTAAAAGATTTGGACTAAATTCCAGTGTCTAGACTGTGTTATTTATTACATGTACATATCACGGTATGATGCAAGAGTTCCAATTTGCAACATGCCCTTGTCGCGACGACGTTGCTACAATGTAGCCGTTCACACAGCCGTTACAGTGTAGCCGTTAATACACGATCGCACAAGCCGTTACAATGTGGCCGTATCAACACTTCTGTTTGTTTTGTAACGGCGCCTTTGTGGCCTTCACCAATTTAGTCCAGTACGTGATATGGTTGCCATGGTTACGTAGAACTTTGGACCAAACACACGGGCGGTACGTGGCGTTTCTATGGCAACGTAGGAATGTCAGACAGGAATAGACTGGTTTGAGTGATTTTTTCCTCACTTTTCACTACAATTGACTGTTGCACGACTAGAAGTGTGACAATCACTATACGTGTTTTATACTGTCGCAATGTCGGTATATTGCAATGTCCAAAAGTATCATTTTGGAGGGGGGGGGGTCGTCACTGAATGACATGGGGGGGGGGCGCTCTGTTTGAATTTCTTTATCTGTCCCCCCTCCGTGCCAAGGCACGACGACCCGAGGTGCAGACCTGTAAATTTGTCTTTCCTGCTGAGGAGATAGTTAAGCACAAACAAACGTCACCTCCGTTCAACACTGTCAAGGCCGTCAGTATGGTGGAAACTTACAATTATATAGATTCTATAAGATAGAATTTCACCATTTCTACACTAGAACCCGAGCTACAAACGCCTTGGCTGTAAACATGCCGTTCTTCCCAACCCTGTTTGTGTGTACGTATACAATTTAATATACAATTTAATTATATAGATTCTATTTCCTACAAAAACTGGGTCTTCTAAAGAAAACTGTAATCAAGATCGCCAAGACCTCCTCCCCATCACAAGAACCCCCGTTTCCATATATGACCCCCTCTCCCATTTGAAAACCCCTGCCTTATATTGAAAGACACCCTCCACATCCCAAGACCCCATATCCCATCACAAAATTACCCCCCTCTGCTTTTAAGGATCCCCTCTACATTCCAAAAACCCCTTTTCATATCACAAGAACCTCTTTATATGTACTAGGACTCAGCTCACCTCTAAAGACACCTTCAAATTCCAAGACGCCATCTCATTACAAATTTAAACCCATTTACCATTTAAAGACCCCCTCCCAATCCAAGACCCCCTTCCCATTAAAGAACCCCCTCCCACGTACATAACAACCCCCTCCCCACTATAATTGTACCTAAAAGCTAGTGCATTATCACCATGGTTTGTACTTATCTTGTAAGAGCATGAACGTACGATAAAGGAGCACGTCGGCAGAACGTACTGCGCCTGCGCAAAACCCTGCTTTTTCACGTTTTTCGTTGGATGTTTGGTCAACGTTGCATCAAATTTTGCCTGTTGCAGACGATATCTTTTCCTATACAACATCTGAAAACTACAGACAGGCTGTCAACCTTATATGCTCTAATACAACCTTATATGAGACGTTCTGCTAAAGTGTTATGCACAATACATTACGGGTTTCGTGCAAGTGCAGTACGTTCTGCCGACGTGCTCGATAAAGGTCTATTGTCCAATAAAGCCCATTACTGCGTTCTTAAGGCGTGTTGACATCCTGTGTGCGGAGGTTCCGTACCGGAGGTGGGAGTTTAGAGGGGCGTCATGAGCAAAATAGAACAGATAAGCTTCGTGTCAACCTGACCTGCTAACTGGGCTGGTGTTACCGGGCTGTGGGCTGCTGGGGATGGAGGGATGGAGGGAGGGATGGATACGGGGATGGATGGATGAATGGATGGATGGAAGGATGGATGGATGGATGGGTGGATGGATGAATGAATGGATGGATTGGTGGATGGATGGATGGATGGATGGACGGATGGATGGATGAATGAATGAGTGAATGGATGGATGAAGGGATGGGTGGTTTACGACATGTACTTAATCAAACTCTGTGTCTGTTCACACCCATATAAACAGCAAAAGTTCAATCAAAACCGAAGCTCATCTATTGTAGCTTTACATACTGTTGAACAGACAGTATAACCCACTAGAAATGTCTGGTGGAGGCTAGTAAGTAGTTACTGAATGTACAATAACAGCATTTCTACACCAGAACCTGGGATACACACGCCTTGGTTGTAAACATATCGTTCTTCCCAGTCCAGCCCTTCCTATGTGTACGTATACAAAACTAAACCCACCTAGTTATTGGCAGACGACACATTATTCAAAATATTTCAGCCATGACGACGCGAAACTACACCATTTTACAACCAGACCGAACCTTATTTGACCATATTTCTTCTCCATTTACGTCTAAGACACGAATCTTGAGAAACTGGTAGCGTCTTACCTCGGCAACAAGTTTAAATCTTCCTCAGTGTAGCAAAGAAAGTCGTTCTCAGGCGACATTTTGGGCGTTCTGAGTATCGTCTGATAATGACGTAATGTCATTCTAACAGCTGGGACTTGCCGAACGCGTTCTCAAGACTACTAAAGCGGAACAGACAACAAAACTTTACATTTGGCTCAACTTTTATTTCAAATTCCACTGGGATTTGGCAGAATTTTCTTACAATTTGGTACTTCTTTGGTATGCTAAATATTTCAGGTGTTTTCATTATACACTGTGAAGTAATAAAACCTATTCTTTAAAATTACACCTGTTTTAGATTGGAATGTTCCAAGGTGAGGCTATAATTAGTAGCAGAAGGGATATATTTGGGTCATTCCATTTGCCAAAGGGGAGCTTTACCAAACCTGTTTCAGATTTTTCTTTGTGTTTGGGTTTATTTAGCACACCACGATTGCATCATCTGACTACAGCGACAAGTGAAAACTAACATTTATTCCACCTGCTGTGAAAATACAGTGAAATAGAAGATTCCAAGTTACGAAGGAGCAGTTTTGGACTGTCCCACTGCCCGGAGGGGTGTAAGAGGTAATTACTGTAATTAGTCACGCTGAATTAGCACCCCTGCAGCAATTTGGGATTGCCCTAAAATAACGGGGTGGTGGATGAATTGTGTTATTTACAACACTCGGCACTTTAAATGTGTAAACAAATGATTTTAAAACTTTAAACCTAAACTCAAAGCATGTATTTCAATCTTTGTAGAGGGTCTTATACATGATTAGAGTTGTAATATATTTTATAAATCCGTAGGTCGCATTATAAACAAAGGGACGGTTAAACCCATTGAGGCACCTGTGCATTATATGGACATGAAGACTCAGCAAGCCTTGCCCTTGTCAGGAATTCGTCCTTGACCCTAAAGTATAAAGTGTGTCACTCATGTGACTCTGACGTCACTATTGTCCGCCATGTTGGAGGTGAAACCCAGACGTGACCAGGTGAATTTGAACTTGAATGACTTTGAAAAAATCACAATCAATACCGTAGCAGCCATAATATGGCTGAATAGAGGTATGATTGTTAAAATTTGAATAAGTTAAAATAATTTTTTATTGAATGCAACGCCACATTGTCTTCTTTAAATATTCCAATGTAGATATAGAAAAATGAGGTATGAATCACAACATTAAAATCAGTCATCGAGAGTTAATTGTATCATGGATACTTGGGACTTGTATGCATGTAGGTAATAACAGTTACGTAAGTCTGGCGTTACGCGCAGGCAAGTCTGAATCTGTCTGGAAAACAACCATAAGTTTACACAGGATGGCAGTTGACCGTTCATTTGCTCTCAGCGTGACTGATCAACTACCAGCTTCTGGGTAAGGGGAACCGTGTTTTCGCTGTAAAACTGTGTGTTTTTTACCTAGAATATTGTCAGTGGAGGATCAGAAAAACCTGAATGTGTTTGCTCTCAAAGGGAATCGTGTTTTCACTGCAAAACGTTTGTAATACCTAGAATATTGTGAGCCTAGGGTAGGACAAAACCTGAATGTGTTTTACCCCTAGTTCCGTGTATATGAGACATGTTTTCGCTGCAAAACTGTTTGTTTTACCTAGAATATTGTCAGTCGAAAATCGGACAAAAGCTGAGTCTATTTACTCTTAAAGGGAACCGTGTTTTCGCTATAAAACGTTTGTTTAAACCTAGAATATTGTGAGTCTAGAGTAGGACGAAACCTGAGTGTGTTTACTCTTAAAGGGAACCGTGTTTTCGCTTCAAAACTTTTGTTTATACATAGAATATTGTGATCCTAGGGTAGGACGAAACCTGGGTGTGTTTACTCTTAAAGGGAACCATGTTTTCGTTTGTTTAAACCTAGAATATTGTGAGCCTAGGGTAGGACGAAACCTGAGTGTGTATTACCCCTAGTTCTAGCTAAAAGGAACCGTCTTAACGCTGTAAATGTTTGTTTAAACCTAGAATATTGTGAGACTAGGGTAGTACGAAACCTGCGTGTGTTTACCTGGGCAGTAGGAACAGGTCCCGGCCGGACCTGTGGCTGAAATGTCCCCAAGCTTCCCTGGTGACCGGACTGGAAGTTCTGCCTGTAACAGCAGGCGAGGAGATCGCTCTCTGTCTCACAAAAACCTCCACATGTTTCAGTCCGTCCGTGAACTCGTGTAGACTGATTCTCCGGTCGCCATCTTTGTCCAACTCTTTAAAAACCGCCTCCACCTCGTCTCCATCCAGCTCCAAGTTCTGGCAAAGATGCTCGAAGTCAGATTTCTCGATGAACCCGCTTCCTGATCGGTCAAGGTTGCTGAAGATTTCTTCCAAGTCTTCAGGCTCGGAGTTGAAGCTGTCTCGCTCCTTTAAGAAACTGTCGTCAAGCTCCATGACTCAAAAATCGTCTTCTCGACAACAACAAACCCGATCCGTAATGTTCGGTGTTGTGATAGAAATCCTAAAAATAGTTCAGTCTCCCCAGTGATAGCGATGATGTGTGATACTCATGTTTTGCTGTCAATCAAATCTTAAGTGCCGGGTCGCTTGGAGAATCGGGTGGGTAATTCCTCACAGAAAGGGCAAAGAGGTCACGACGTCTTGGAAGGGTTCCTTTAAGATTCACGGGGATATCCTTCGAAGAAAACCGGAGCGATTCCACGGAAAATCCAAGACGTACTCGTGCTACTTAGGTCAGGTCGGTGACACTTGTTAGAGTCCGGGTCGTCCGACGGTCGAGTTTTCGCCCCCGCACTGTCGTGCAACGAACCTGCCAATCACTCTGAGGGAAGGCTCCAGTTCCCGCGCTTTTCTGCTGTGTCTTCTGTGACAGAAAATGTGATTATTCCCGCTAATATGCCCCTGACTGAGCTCGTTCCCAGCGCATCCGGGCGGAAGGTGGCCCTCTCAGAGAAAAGTCGTCCAACACTCGTGTCACTCAAGGGACTGTACGATATTTAGCGGGGGGGGAGGGCCGGTCGTCTGAGGGGGGAGGGCCTAGGTAAACAAATTTGAGCCGGAGGGAGGGCCTAGGAAAAAATATTTTACCTGGGGGGAGGGCCTATGAAAAAATATTTTACCTGGGGGGAGGGCCTAGGAAATTTTTTTTAACTCTACCTCTGGACGACCGGCCCTCCCCCCCCGCTAAATATCGCACAGTCCCCAAGCAAACAAGTGGCGCGATGACGTCACGACACATGTTACGCCTTGTTTGCGCATCGCTGCGGCGCTAATAGCGACCAATCAGCGTGAAGAGGGCACAGCCGAGTGGGGCAAAGTGCAGAAATCATCAACAACCCAAACTGTCAATAATTCGTCACGCTGTGGCACGGTTTTTAGCACACACGATTTTTTTTGGGTAAATCCGGAGCATTTTGATGAATAAAGAGACTCTTTCTACACAACCAAGTGTTTTATTCAGCCGACGTTTCGGTGACCGTCTGTCACCTTCCTCAGGGCAATTCTGACTGGTTCACATTGCATCGAAACGTCGGCTGAATAAAACACTTGGTTGTGTAGAAAGAGCCTCTTTATTCAGTGACTTACCCCCCTGTTCCACTAGGACGGCGCTCTCGCTGCGACCTGAATTGAATTTGCGTAGCCCTTTATTTCATAATTTGAATATTATGTAAAGTGTAAAAGTATGACTGAAAAAACAACAAAACACACAAAGCGTAAAAAGATTCGTTTTTTAATCTATGAAATTCGTTAAACGCTCTGTAAAAATCTTAGATCGCAGCGAGAGCGCCGTCCTAGTGGAACAGGGGGGTTACCAACCTGATGAAACTATTCACGGATGGAGCATTTTGATGTTACACTGACAAAGGGCATAATGGACTGCATATACGTTGTTTCTTTATGTTCTTATCACTAATTACAACGTCGCCTAATTACACTAATTTCGTCACAAAAGACCCCTAATTTTTAGAATAGCGCCTAGTTATTATTTACATAGGGAAAGTCACATCAGTTCTTGTTTGTTGCTAACGATATTAGTTCGGAAAACTCCTCGCATGTTTTATTTGTAAGGGGATCGTCGCAAGTTAGAAATTCTCTGCTTTTGCGCGAAAATTTGTTACAACTTATAAGAAATCAGTTGCTATTAACAAGGGCTTGTTTTTCAGTACGCAAGGGAATCTTGTTTGTAATATTACAAAAAAAGTTGCCTGTAATATTACAGAGAATACTTTACTGATAGGACGAAAATACAGCGGCTTTCTTCAGGTCATCTAAAAAGCTTAAGGTTAACACAGATAAAATTTAAAAAAAACTACAACTATATATGCTACTATACAAAGCATATATGCTACTTTATATCATACCCGGGCGGCGTAACAGTGCTCCCGGCCGTGTTGTATTCTCCCGTACGACCGGATGTATAAAACGGGCATCCATAGAACATTCAAACGCGCTTCGCTTGCGCCGCTACAAAAATTAGAACATTCGAACGCGTTTCGCCCCAACCGTGTACGCCGCTTTCGAACATTCGAATACAGGATTCGGACGTTGGAATTGATGTTGCTGCAGTTTTTTGGGCCAGCGACACCAAATTTTCGCTCATTTCGCCTTGAAAGACGTGTTTTCTAAGGTGGGTATGATATAAATAGCATACAACACGGTGTATTCCGCATCGCCCTCGGTCTCGGCCCTCCCGAGCGTCGGATCGCCCTCCGGCCTTCGGCCGTCGGGCGATCCGACGCGCGGTCGGGCCGATACCTCGGGCAATACGGAATACACCGTGTTGTATGCTCTATATACAAAGTATATATGCTACTTTATATCATACCCGGGCGGCGAAACAGTGCTCCCGGCCGTGTTGTATTCTCCTGTACGACCGAATGTATAAAACGGGCATCCATAGAACATTCGAACGCGCTTCGCTTGCGCCGCTACAAAAATTCGAACGCGTTTCGACCCAACCGTGCGCGCCGCTTTCGAAAATTCGAATACAGGATTCGGACGTTGGAATGGATGTTGAGCAGTTTTGTTTGTTTAGGGACACCAAATTTTCGCTCATTTCGCCTTGAAAGACGTGTTTTCTAAGGTGGGTATGATATAAATAGCATACAACACGGTGTATTCCGCATCGCCCTCGGTCTCGGCCCTCCCGAGCGTCGGATCGCCCTCCGGCCTTCGGCCGTCGGGCGATCCGACGCGCGGTCGGGCCGATACCTCGGGCAATACGGAATACACCGTGTTGTATGCTCTATATACAAAGTATATATGCTACTATACAGAGTATATATGCTACTATACGAAGTATATATGCTACTATAAGTATATATGCTACTATAAGTATATATGCTACTATAAGTATATATGCTACTATAAGTATATATGTTACTATAAGTATATATGTTACTATCATGTGTATTTGATCGCCTTGACTTCTACGATACCTCCAGAGAACACCGATGTTTAATACGTGCCTGTCCTGCTTTAAAAACAGGTTACATGAACCAAGTAAGGGCAAGAGGTCTATAAAACAGCATTCCCATACCACGGGCAGTATATCATTATACCGCAGCCAGTATATCATTATACCGCGGCAATATATCATTATACGGCTAACTATGGGCGCACGTCATACCTCAAAATAGTCCTCACGGAGTACACATGTTAGGGACACGTGTACATTAGGACATTATGCATGTAACTCGTAGTGGTTTCTAGAAATATAAAAATTAAAGGCAAAGAAGAAAAATATAAAACGTCCACGTGTAAAAAATATACATATGCAAGTGGCATATACATGTAATAGCGATTTGTAATGGAATAAAATTCAAGCCAAGCGATTTAGTAATAATTTTTTGTATAATTTGTATTTTTATTTATTTATTTATGATACATGTCATTACTTGGGTTAGCGCAGGCAGACTGAGATGGTAACGGCTGACTCACAAAAAGTACAGACGTACAAATACCGTAATAGTAGTAGTAGTACTACTACTAGTAGTAGTAGTAGCATTAGTAGTAGTAGTCGTAGTAGTAATAGTAGTAGTAACGTTAGTAATAGTAGTAGTAGTAGTAGTAGTAGTAGTGGTAGTAGTATCTGTATCTATATAGCCGGTATAACCGTCCTTCGGCGTAACACACTAGTACTAGTAGTAGCAGTAGTAGTAGTAGTAGTAGTAGTAGTAGTAGTAGTAGTAATAGTAGTAGTAGTAGTAGTATCTGTATCTGTATAGCCGGTATAACCGCCCTTCGGCGTAACACACTTAAGTAATAGTAGTACATGTAGTAGTAGTAGTAGTAGTAATAGTAGTAGTAATAGTAGTTGTAGTAGTAGCAGTAGCAGTAGTAGTAGTAGTAGTAGTAGTCAAATACGATACACCAGTAGTATGCCCTAGACAATGCATCATTATACAGCCAATTGTGGGCAAACGTCACATTCCAAACTAGACGTTAAACTCTCGTGGTTTGTTATAAAGTTAAATTAATATCTAACCCCCATCCACGAGTCCAGCTTGTTTGATAAACAGCGGCTTAGCGGTGACAGCTTGCCTGTGTGGCAGCCGGGGGGAATGGAAACAAATTATCCTGTGTTCCAAACACGGGGGGGGGGGGGGGCTTTTTGTCAACATTGTGGCCTATCGTACCCAGAACCGTTCGTCATCTAGTTCTATGCCTAAATGGGTTAGGGTTAGGATCAGGAACAATTCTGAATAGTCTCTACCATATCCAGAACCGTGCCTATCTAGTTCTATGCCTGAAAGGGTTAGGGTTAGCATCAGGCACGATTCTAGATAGTCTCCGTGTATATAAGAACGTAGATTTGCACCAGACACGGTTCTGGACAATCCAGGACCGTGCCTGAGCATGGTTCTGGATAAAGCACGGTTCTGGATAGTCCCACGCGTATCCAGAACACTATAACAACGAAAAGAACTGTTGCATGAAAAAAAAACTTCACTGGGTGAATTTTCTTAAAAAGCACAACTCATTCCAATGTCATATACGTAACTGCCCCTGTATAGCCCGAACTTTGAATGTGAAATTTCCAATAATGTGCCATTAAAGTGTAAAATGGGTGCCTAGTGTACTTAACACTGGGAGCTCCCCGTGTCTCCCATTAACGAAGTACTTCAGAACAAGTTCTAGTACCCGTCGGCTGGTGGTAAAAGTCTCAAGTGCAATCGTACCAAAATCTCTGGGAACGAATTGTTCCCATAAAATCCATGAACGTTTTTGGAAACACGTGTCCAGTGTATTAAACACTGAGGACCCATAAGGACCCATCATTAGTACAGACACACATATAACACTTCAGTCCACGATTCACAAGTTCAAGTGCAGTTGGATAAATGGCAAAGCTAAAAGCTCTTAAAAGAAAAGTTCCCAAAATTATAACCGTCAGAAGTATCAATTAATATCTTCTGACTCTACTTTACGTTATCTCCTAGCAGATGGTGAAAGGTTTTGGACTGTCAAACGCTTAAAAAATGCAACACTGGAAGAATTTTAATAGATATCTAGGCCTTACAATAAACCACGTTCACGAGCGGCACCTTGCGATCTGCACACAAACTGCAGACAGTGAAACTACCAAGTGTCAGTAATGTGTCCGTGTTGAAACAGGTGTATTGCAATGACAACATCTGAAAAATCCTTCTTCTTCCTCCTTAAGAAAGAACATTAAGGAAGAACAGCTTTCTAAGACAGTCCCTAGGAGCTACGGCAGCGTCTACAGTGTGTTGCGTGGCGCCCGGAGGTGTACTGTAGCGATACGTGACGCCCAGTGACGCTAGTGTGCGTTCTGGTAAAGCGACCGCCGGTTTATCACACACTGCACAGATCAGCTGGGAGGGGGGATAAATATTGGGTTAGGCGGAGGCGAGACGGGCTTAAACGGGCTGCTGTATCCAGAACTGTGTTTGATCCAGAATCATGCTCACGGCACGGTTCTGGATATTCCACAGTATAATGCACAATTCTGGATACTTATGGAGTCCACACATCTCAAGAACTGTGCATTATCCACAGCCATGTTCAGGCACAGTTCTGGATAGTCCAGGCATATCCAGAACCGTGCGTGGGGCAAATCTACGTTCTTGGATACGATAGAGACTATCCAGAACAGTGCCTGATCCTAACCCTAACCCATTCAGGCATAGAAGTAGATAGGCACGGTTCTGAGTACGATAGGAGGCGAGCAAGGGGCCAGCTCTTGTCCTAGGGACTTAGAAAGATGAACAGGCATGACAGACCCGACAACGACGATATTTTCTGTCACAAGACAGCTGGATTCTGTACGACACACTCACGACTCTCCCACGACACACTCACGACTCTCGCACGACTGCTCTCAACGTGCTACTGTCGTCTTGTCTATCCACTTCAGCGACTGCTAACCCAATTCGTGCGGGGAAAGGATTTTGGTTCATCCTTTACGCTCAGGTAACCCCACAGGTAAACACACAGACCTGTTAAACACACAGGTAACTCCCAGGTAAACAGGTAAGATTACCTGTGCTCACCTGAAGGAGTGGACCTGAATACATAAGAAGGTTTAAAACCACCCAGGCGGGAAGAAGCAAACCACGCGTTAAGGCCGGGCTGTCCTGGTTCTGGGGTAGGCTGGGTTTGTTTGTTTGTTTGTCTGTTTGTTTGTTTCATCATTGGTTTATTATTATTCACAATAAAACGGCCTTGCAGTAATGACTGAATTGCACCGTTCCATAACAAACATTTTACAAGAAAGTTCCGACAGGATTAAAATATATACAGGTTAAAATTGACAATGAACTGGAAGTTAAAATGCAGCATCTTTCGAACTATTATCGACGTCGACAGGATAGAGGCTTACGCAAAGGTTCCACAAGTATATTATTTGTTTGTTTGTTTGTTTGTTTGTTTATGAGATACCTCAACTGATGAAGTACAGTTATTTCTCTCTCTCTCTCTCGCTCTCTCTGTCTGTCTCTCTCTCTCTCTCTCTCTGTCTCTCTCTCTCTCTGTCTCATGACTTTGCCTTGAGAAACATTAATTAAAACTAAACAATTAACTAAATAATTCTGCACGTTGCCTTGTACATGCATGATAAACAAACGATAAAATAAACTGCTTTATTCAGAACCATTGCTCAGGCACGGTTCTGGATAGTCCACGTATCCAGAACCGTGCCTGGGGTAAACCTACATTCTTGGATACGCGGAGACTATCCAGAACCGAGCCCGATCCTTACCCAAACTCATTCAGGCACAGAACTAAATTGGCACGCTTCTGGATACGATAGTGTTAACGTTGTACGCAGTTGTTATTGTTTGAGTACATACGTGTGCGAGATGTCGGTTAGCTTGAAGAATGCATCCACTCTACTATATACGTCGTTGTACGCAGTTGCTATTGTTTGAGGTTTGAGTACTTACGTGCGGTTCTGCACGTGTTAGAACAGGTGTCGTTGGCGCGCGTTGTTCACGCCGAACAATATAGTGACATTTTCCGCACCAAGATGACGGAAAAACAGCCACAATAATCAGCACCAGACGCACAACCCGACATTGGGGCATTCAGGGACACATTTTGTCTAGCCGTTCAGTACAGATGGTTTGGACGGGACCCAGACACCATTATGATATCTGATGTAGCCTTTTGTAGTCTTTTGGAGAACTTCCAAATGGTAAATGCATGGGGAAATTGTGGCTACTGTTTGAATAATCTGTTTCTGTTGGCCTAGAAACAAGACAAGACAAGACAAAATCAGAATCGTGCATCAAATATGGCCAAAAATATGGCCTCCCGTGCAGGCCTCCGGGGCGGGTGGGAGTTTTGATACTGCGTTTTGTAGAGTTTTTAACGCGTTCTTTTGCCGGCTTTCCTACAACCAGCCGCCCGGCGCCCAAAAAAGGTTTCATCCGCCGTAAAAGAACGCGTTAAAATTTCTACAAAACGCAGTATCAAAACTCCCACCCGCCCCGGAGGCCTGCACAGGAGGCTATATTTTTGGCCATATTTGATGCACGATTCTGATTTTGCCTTGTCTTGTCTTGTTTCGAGACCCATAGAAACAGATTATTCAAACAGTAGCCACAATTTCCCCCATTTATTTACCATTTGGAAAATCACCAAAAACTACGTTTCTACTAAGATCACAAAACCCACTCATTATGCAGAACGCGGGACAATCCATTATCCACTGCCTTCAAAGAAGAAGTCTAACCTCATAATAGCAAACGTACGCGTATAAAAGATATAAATTGATCAGACAGTGTTCTCTATTGCTTTACTTTACTTTCTTTGACACTGTACTTGCAATTAGCCTTCGGGTACGATTTTACAAATAAAATACAAAAAATCATATTGTTGCATTGTTTGTATGTATGAATCATGGGCCTCACTGAAAGCAGTGCCCAGTCACTGAGAATGTTACCCTGGTAAAATAATACAGAAAGAAATAAAACCAGCGAAATTTTCTTCCGTGGCTGCTAAAAACACGTCCAACACAGTTCCTCTTCCAATCGTTGCGCTTTGACTAAACCTACTTACTTAAATCTGGCTATGTCAATGTCGTGTGCGAATTTAAAACGGTTGAAAAAAACATGCAATTTCTATGTAAAATATTGCGAAAGGCAAAAAGTTCTCTGAACCTTCCACACGGCTGTTCAAATTTTCTGACATTCCTTTTGTCATAAAAAATGCCCCGCCGACCTTCCACCCCGCAGGCGAAGGGCACGTTCCTATATAGACTTAACAACGTTACAAAATCGAAATCACAGGATATATATAACAGCTGTTTTCGATGGAGAAAATCTTTATTTCATCACCATAATAATCATCCAGATCAAACGACGCCATCGCTTATTTCCTGATACCTGGAGTGACATGACGTCAGCATCATGGCTCCTACGCCTAAAGGGTGGGTAATTCTGGTGTTGATGGTTGGTTGTGGTTCAGGTCATTAGAAAATAAAGCGCTACCGCCAAACTATATATAATCTCTCAGATCTTTTGATGGCTACAACACAATATCAATTTGATAAGACAGTGTCAAAATTGGCAGAGCAGTATCCAGTACGTGACCGGAGTAAAAAAAAAAAAAACAGATACCGGTACAAGAAAAGACAGCCCAACAAAAATTCGAGTGTTTTTGGTTGGTTGTGGTTCAAGTCATTAGAAAATAAAGCGCTACCGCCAAACTACAGAATCGACGAACTAGATTGGCCACAGTTCTGGATACAATACAGGGAGACTATAGATTCTAACCCTAACCCATTCAGACTACTAAATAGGCACGGTTCTATATACAATAAGAGAGGCTGCATTATACATCCTTGTGAATTTACTATCAACACTACAGGTAGTGATATTTTACTTTTATATTGTTGCAATAATAACACTACTGCATTTAGCCCATGTGGGCAAGAACATGCAATAAAGATCACTCATTCACATATAAAGAGTTCGTGTATTGTTCAAAACAGCTCAGTTTAACTGTGTGCCACATGACACTGTTTACATCTCTCTTTATTTGCCTAAGCCCACAGAGCTCTGAAAGGACTTTGTGGCCAAAACATGGATTACGAAATACAACCACAACATGGTTCCCTTGTTGCCATGGGCTACGGGGAGGGGGTGTAGGGTTACAGTTCGGAAGGATTGATACTCTCCAAGCAGAGGTTTGGGTTTGGGGCTTATTTTTGGCGTGTTTTTAGGCTTTTTTATCGGGCTTTCTTTTTTTTCACTGAAATTTTGTTTCTACCCAACCCTTGGGAAAAAAAGAAAGCCCGATAAAAAAGGCTAAAAACACGCCAAAAATAAGCCGAAAAACCCAAACCTCTGCTTGGAGAGTAAAGGATTGACACAGTACGTACTTCAGGTGTGAGTGGTAGGTAAACTACGGTGTGTGGTGAGGTCGGAATTTTCATAACAGTCTGCTTATTGAATTAGTAGGCGTATGCAGGCCACTTATGGGGGCGGACACATTCGCCACATTCTTTATTTCTTTTGTGCAGTACGATTTTTTAAAATCTTCAAGCAGATCTTTTGATGGCTTCAATACAGTATTAAATTAGCAATACAGTATCAAATTGGCAAGGCAGTATCCAAAACGCCACCAGTTGGCTGGAGAAAAAAAATTAAACCGGTCCAAAAAAAGCTCAATAAAAACGCCTGAAACCACGTCAAATAAAAGTCGAAGACTATATATATGGCAAATGATATTTTCAGTGGCCTTTAAGATTTTTTAATCTAAGATGGAATCGCCCAGATTTCTGTCACAGTTTCTGTCACTGTCGTTTGATTTGGGTTGGTCTACTAAAAATCAGGGGTGTTTTGGACATCTTATTGGTGACCTGAATAGTAGATTCAATTTTTTGTCTCTTTTCAAAATCACCAAACCTTTTCCATTACATTTAGAATTTCAATAACTTTTTATTATCAAATTTCATACATATTAACGCGTGCTTTTCTTCTTATAGTGGACTTAAATCGAATCCATCAACCCTGTCTCTAGGGCCCTTTTCCCACTAAGATAAAATTGTCTGGGTCAAGGACATTATGTCTGGATCGAGCCGAATTGCTTTGATCTGGCTTGAAGCCGGCTCGAAGCCGGATCAAACCGAATCAGTTCGACTCAAACCGGTTAATTGTACCCTAGTGGGAATGGGGCCTAGATTGAACTGGTTTGAGACATGTAATGGTGGTGACATGCGGAATCACGGTGTAGCAGGTCAAGTGCTCCCCCTTCATGAAAGCACCACATTGCCATATAAGGCGCGGCTGAGTGAAGGACGGGTAATGAGACGTTACACCTCCAGACTTACTAGATCAGACCGGGATGGTTATGAAAGAGCGGGAGATAATTGGATTTCTTGCGCTGTGAATTTTCGGCTTATTAAACACCTGGGTTCACCGCATCCACACGCAATGAACAAAGGTTATGCATTGATATTGATGATGTATCAGTAAGCGCATCCACATGCAACGACAGAGGAATAATGGCTATGCATTTATAAAATATCACTTATACTACGCCTTGTTATGTTTTATCGTCCCATGAATGATCCGTATCTTTGATTAGTGTGATAATATGTATATTTGTCTTTGATAATTGTGATTATATTTATCTTTGATAAGTGTGATAATATTTATATTTATCATTGATAAGTGTGATAACATATTGATCTTTTATTTAAATATCAACCATACATTGTTTATGGTATCATGGTAATAAAATGATATTCATAATTTAGAGCTTTATATAGTGTTATTTTCTTAATCCTAATTAAACATGAAAATAGAAAACATTTCTTTAGATGCCCTCCCTACACGTATTCACACCAGAATAATAATAAAACAATTAGGAAGTTATATCAGAACCTTAAGAAGGTATGTCAGTAATCTGTATTGTCTTAAGATTTCCACTTCAGAAATCTTAAGACAATACTGTGGTGTCTTTAAGACGTTATCACACGGTAGCCTGTATACCTAAGTCGGAGGCGCGGTCACAGCGATCACACCTGCCCGTCGCCATGGCAACCACGGCCGGGTGAAAGTGAAAGCCTGAGTGAAATCTGATCCGGGAGTCGAACCCGTGACCCCTGTCCGCGGCACGGTGTGTACACAGTAACAAGCTTAGCGCCCGAGCAATTCGGACCCACCACTTCTCACACTATGATTCCATCCGTCCTTCCTGGGATTTGAACCCGGGACCCGGGACTTGAACCCCCCCCCCCAACCGAGTCAACCTAACCCCCAAGCAGATCTTTTGGTGGCTTAAATACAGTATCAAATTGGCAAGACAGTATCAAATTGGCAAGACAGTATCAAATTGGCAAGACAGTATCAAATTGGCAAGACAGTTTTAAAAAAAGCTATACATTCTTTATTAGTCAGATTCAATCGAACTCAGGAACTGGGACTAGAACCCCCAAATGAGCCCACTGTGAGCATGTAGCAGCAGGACGCTGTGTACACAGTAACCCACTTCAATTTCACGGCTCGTGACTCTCCACAATAACACCGACACAGCCGCACCTACAACAGGGGAACAGAGAACTCCTACAGGCACAAACAAACTCCACATCTAGTCTCTATCAGACTAACTATGCTGGCTATAATAGGGAGAATATTTGCCAGGGGAGTTTGGCCGCCTTGAGGTTGACTGGCCGGGGAAACTAACCCTCCCGCGGACCGACTCTACTGGCCAGCTATCCCCTTCTTTTGCCGAATTCTACGATCCGTACCCCGTAGGAAGGCCTGGTGGAGGCTACGATCCGTACCCCCGTAGGAAGGTCTGGTGGAGGCTACTCCACATCACACCACCAGCTCTCACAGGGTTTATAAATCTTAAGTTCACACCTTCTAAACTCCATCGTGTTGTATATCATAGTTATATTCATGATTAAGTGACACAGCCGCACCTACAACAGGGGAACAGTCAACTCCTACAGGCACGACTTTTTACAAAGCTTCCGGTGTTTCCCGGGATTCGAACTAGTAACCAGTAAAATATCAGCACGTCATGAATACACACTCCACATCACACCACCAGGTGTTACAAATAGTTGTGTTACAACTACTAAACTCCATCGTGTTGTATATCATAGTTATATTCATGATTAAGTGACGTTATATCTTTGACTATCTATGGTTCAATCTGTGATTTTGTTTTAATGAACCCTGGAATACAAGGCAAAGATCTCCAAGTGAACTAAAGAGGCCTCTAAATGAACTACCAAAGTCTCTAAATTAACTGCCTCTAAATGAACTGAAAAAGTCTCTAAATGAACTGAAAATGTCTCTTAATGAACTGCCCAAGTCTCTAAATGAACTAACGATGTCTCTAAAATTAACTGCAAAAGTCTCTAGATTAACTGCCAAAGTCTCTAAATGAAGTGCAAACAGTCGTCATGACTTGTTTTATCGAGTGGAAGTTGAGAACAAAGGCCGTCCCCACCCGCACTGACCCCTAACGTGTCAAATCACCCTAATCACCTCAGCCCCCTACCTGTACAAAATGTACCTGCGCACACCTGAAGGCGGAGCGACTTTGAACCTAAAAATGGCGTTTGGCCAGAGTTATCTTCAAAAGTCTTTGCCCTCCTTATCTTGAACGTGTTAAGGTTCGGTTTACTCAGTAATTTGTGTCTTATAAGGAAGGAACGAGGCGTCTTGTAGCCGCCTATTCATGCTTGAAGACGCTGAAAAGGATACACAATAAGAAATTGATCCTGTGTTTTCTTTACAAACCTACTCGCGGCAGGTCGGCATTTATCGTCACAGAGCGAATTCGCCCACTGAGAGAAAGTGATTTCCTTCTTCAAGACATGAAAGACAAGAAAACCTACGCACGGTCACCCCTCAAGACGCCTGGAGGAATAAGGAGGTGTCTTACGAAACCGCGAGAGAGAAACACAAGAAAGGGAAGGTTTCCTTGCCGCTAATCTTAAAGAAACGGCCGCTAATTTAACAAAATATCAAGTCGCCTGGAGTGACGTATGAAAGAATCTTCACTAACAGCGAAAGGGGAACTTAAGAAAGAGAAAGTTTCCTTATCACTAGTCTAAGTATCTCTTGTAGCGACCGGTGATTTAATAAAATATCAAGACGTTGCAGTGACGATTGAAAAAAGCGTCTTCAGAAGCCTTGTGGGTAGGCACGTTGGTAGCGGGGGCGCCCCACATACGAAGTATACAGAGATCTAATATACCATCAGAGAAAAGCACACTATAGATAAGGTTATTGCAAATGTATACCATAGGGCTGATCACAAATAGCATAAAAAGGACGAACAAACAGTGAAGCACAATACATGGCATGTGACTACTCTAGTTCAATAGCTGGCTCTAGATTGGGTTTGACTTATTTTTCTGAGAGTAGAAGACGAATTCGAAAGATCCCAATTTTTCTGTAATGTGTGGGGTTTATTTCTTTTTGTCTGTAAATGTTGAAATATTGGGATGGCATTTGTCAGCTCCTCGAAAACGACCCCTTCTGTCGTGAGCATAGAATGGACGGTTTGGGATAAAATGTATAACACAAAATAAACCCAATCCGCACAGCCAGCACAGAGGCGAGTTTCTAGCGGTCTGCGTGGTTCTGTGATCGCCACAGGCGGCATAATTGTGCACGGGAATCACACAAAACGCTGCAACAAAACAGCCGGTGCCATATGGTGATACAGGACATCAGTGGACTAAAATTGGACTGCAGCACTTGGAATAAACGGATAAAATCATTTAACACAGGGCTAGTCGGTTAGGGAAGCGTCTAGGGAGTCGGGAAATTTTCTGTCTAGCTTGTAACCTTTTTAGTGCCCCGTTTTATTTTTGTTGGTCCCTAAAATATTATTAAGTTTTATATTTTCTTTCCGGTCCCTTAAAGAAGGTTTTTTTTTACATGTCGCCGAAGTGGGTGTTTAAAACTGCGATTTTGCCTGTGAAACTGCTACTTGAGCCGCCCGGTCACGTCGCCACTTCTGTGTCGTGTTTGCCACAAACTTGTCACAACCGTACAGGTGCGACAACAGGTGGGCGGCCAACAGGTGCACAAAATACGTACAGGTGTGACACCTTAAGGTGAAAACCACTTACCAGGATATCTCCTCAAGACCTCGTCCCAGTTTAGTCCTCACGTCTTCCTCTTCCAAGACGTCTTCAGTCGTAGACTGGCTCCTTAGAAGACGTCTTCTCTTCCGGGAGACGTTCATGAGCGCCTCCCGGACCCGCTCGAACCCTCCCGAGAATTCCTCCGCGGAGATTCGCCCGTCTCCGTCCGAATCTAATTCCTGGAAAACGGTGTCCAGCTCGTCCGGACCCAACTCGCTACAAATCGCTTCGAACTCTCCATGTTCCAGGAACCCGGACCCGTCCAGGTCGCACGCCTGGAAAAGTTGGTCCAGACTCCAACTCGCGTCCTCCGACTCGCAACCTGCCGCCATCTTGGAATGGGGGTATGCGTGGGGGTACTCAGGAACCCGCTGTCACTCAAGAAGGCGGGGGTCTGCATGGGGGTTATAGGAGTTGCCCATAACCATGTAGCATGCAGCAGAGAGATGTGAGCTGATCCATTAATTCTCCTCAAGCCGTCCAGATCTTGTTTTTCTTTACTTCTCGGCTGTATCCATTCTTTTGTTCACATGCTTGACTTATTTTTCATGTTTGGTCTCATTGTCGCCCTAAATATCAACATCGCTGCTTTGAAACAGTATTGTTTTTCGCTTATTTCGAGATCGTAACGACCGGTTTCAAAGATCCTTTCTCGTGACGTTTTAAATGTGGTATTATATTTTTGCCCGAAATATCAGCATTTTAGTTTTTATGCATTATTTATTCCTTTTTGCTGTAAATATGAACAACGCTGCTTTGAAATTCCCTGCTGTCAGTGTTTCTACCACTTTTTACATGTTCGTAATACAGGTTTTAAGGAGGGTAACTATCTTCTGTTATTTCAAAGTTGGTCTTATTTCCATCCTATGTATCCACCTTGGGTCATCCGGAGTCACTCTACCTCCATGTAGGCCCTTACATGTAGGTGTGACTGTTTACACCTGCATGACGTCATCGCGCACCTGTGGAGTCCAAACTTTCACGCCCAGGTTGACAAAGTTCACGGCGAGGTAAACTTAAGGGTCGGAGTCAGCTAACAGTGATAACGTATCCATGGCAACCAGACAAAAATATCCTGGTGGCAAGGTGGCCTCGTACTTTTATTTTAAGTGGGGACAATCCATATAGTGTGCAAGTAGGAAAATATATTAAGGACTATTTACATCTTAGAGACTGCATGTTAGAGAATAATTAAACCTGTTGTCACTGATATATATTCTGTACGTAATTTCCCGATTACATATTCTTTGTACGTAGAATGATTTTATTCATACATGTATAATTAGTTGTCTTCGTAGTCATAGTTGACCATACAAAAGTCCCTGTACTTTTTGTCGAGTCAATAAAGAATTGTTGTAATAGGATTGTTGGCTTAACAATCTAGGGGTTCAAGGTTCAAATCCCTGGCAGGCCCCAGTGTTGTGTCCTTGGGAAATGCACTCTACACTCATTTCCACACTCGACAAAGGTTAACATGACTACCTAGTCTTGGATAGGACTTCAAGATGGAGGTCCCGTGTTTGAGGAGAGCCACACCTCGAGCACGTTAAAGATCCCACCGTACTTATCGAAAAGAGTAAAGGTCCTTCCCGGTGTGAGTGGTTCAAACCTTACAGTCTGGTCTTACACAGCTTTAACGTACTGTACAAAACTGGTGTGTACAAACATTATGCGAATCAAACAATCAAAGTCAGGTACCCATTTTACATCATTTTCCTCACCCCACCCAGGTGTAAGATGGGTACCTGACTTCAGTTGGGGAGGTAAAAGGCAGTGGAAGGAGAGGGATGGGCTTTGCCTTCCAATACTGTGCCCCAGACACAGTGGATTAACAACCCACTGCCCCTACGTCCCCCAAAAGGCTACAGGACTACCTTTATTTTACCTTTTTTTCTATTTCATTGTCAGAACGTTCGGACATTGGGGCATTAAAATCTTCTGCTGAGTTGTAAAATTAAGTGCTCGTAATAAGAGCCCATTACACTAATAGCCATGACGTCACAGGGGAGGTTCGTTACTCACGGTGGTGTGGGAGGGTTGTTACGGAGGGGTGGTGCATTAATTCCGCTGAGAGGTTCTGCCCGCTGGATTACGAATTTAGAGGATACTTCAACAAAGTGTTGAATGGATTTTTATGATTTTAGACAGCACCAGTTACCATGGCCGTCTGGTCCAGGTCATTGACCTCATTTTTTTGGAACGGAAGAGGAGGAAATGTAGCAAAAGCAAGATATTTTCCTTCTGCGAAGGTAAACACGAAAAGGACCGTTTGTCTATTAATAACTTTCCTAGATAAATATCCTATGGTTTTATCACAACTGCCATTTTTATTGCTAGATACCGGTGTTCCCTGATCCCCCATTAAGACCCCCGGCTCGCCAAACTTATGTTGACAGCTCAGGAAATAATCTAATGTACAGGTGGCAATCCAAACTGTAATACACACTGTAATAGGGGCAGGCAATACGGGCCGTTATAGGGGCTATACGGTAAATCCTGACATCTTCGCGGTGCTTTTATTTTCGCGTATTTTCGCGGCGATCTCAATTTCCACCGCGAATTCCTGACATCGCGAATGTGCGTTTCTAATTTATGGCTCCCGTACTATAGTACTGCTTCAAAAGGGAACTTGAAACACTGCGAAAAACTCATTTTCCTCATAACGGAGTTTACAGTAATACTGGCAGTAATGGTGAGTGGAATAAGGCTCGTCATAACGTAATTATTGAACGTATTTTTGCCGAATTCTACCATCCATAACACCTCAGTATGGCGTGGTGGAGGCTGGAAATATAACACCAAAAGATAACGGAGTTTACTGGCTGTAATACGGGCTATAATAGGGAGTGCAATAAGCCTCGTTATATTGTAATTATTGAACATCAATGATTTTTGCCGAATTCTACTATCCAAAACAACTCAGAAAAATAATACCAGAAGATAACAGAGTTAACAGTAATACTGGCGGTAATACGGGTTATAATAGGTAGTACAATAAACTCGTTATACCATAAGTACATTTCCCCCTCGACAGGCTGCCGGCAATCAGCCGAACAAAACCATTCCCCCGTCTCTATTTGCCAACTCCTCAGAACCGCCAGCCACGGTTTGTCCAACGTTACCATAGCAACAGATGACGGCCGTCGCCATGACAACAGATGGGCGTGGAAGAGACACAGTGGGCGAAGAAGTGGAAGACACGTTTTTCAAGCAGGAAATTAAACTTATTCTGTCTGCCCGTTTTCTTTTACTCTCCAAGCAGAGCTTTTTTATCGGGCTTTCTTTTTTCACTGAATTTTTTTTTATATGTTGGGTTGGGATTTTAAAAAAAATTCAGTGAAAAAAGAAAGACCGATAAAAAAGCCTAAAAACACGCCAAAAATAAGCCAAAACCCAAACCTCTGCTGGGAGAGTAGTTTTCTTTCTGTCCTGTTTTTTTTCCCTCTCACAAGCAGTCGTCCCAGAAAACTTCCATGGTTTGTTACCGTGACCATGGCAACGGAGATGTTTAGTGTCTCCATGGTAACGGATGAGAGAGTGTGATGAAGGTCAGACATACAGGTAGAAAATTACGTAGTGGAAAAGTAACTGGATAAATATTACTTCTCTGATGGCCGTGGTTTGTTTATTATCGTGACCATGGAAAAGGATTTGCTAACCGTTTCCTTGGCAACAGATGAAAGAGTGCTAGCAGTGGGGAAGCCGTTTCAAACATCCCGTTGCCATGGAAACGGAAGCCGCGGATCTGTCAGTCATCCCCGTGACCTTCAGACGTCCTTTGCGGTTAAGGAGCGGAGAGAAGCTTTCTTCGCGTTCTGGTTAAGGCTCCTTAAGACGGGGCAGAAATGCGGGCTTTTGATGTCCGCCATAGCGGCGGTCTGGGGGCAAAATGTCGCTTTCTGATCCGTCAATCATCGGGCTTTGATTCTCGGGAACTGCAACACTCTTACAGAGCACTAAATCTTTCCAGGAAAGTAGAGAATCTTACGTGGAAGGTATTAAATCTTACCGGGAAAATATAAAATCTTACCGGGAAAGTATAAAATCTTCCAGGAAAGTATAAAATGTTACATTGCAAATGTGGACTTCCCGCACAAGTTACTGACAATAAACGAGCATTTGGACACAACCAGCACAACATGGTGTCAGCGGTGGGATACAAGCAATATCTAATGACAGAGCAGTGCGGAAGCTGTTATCGTCTAGCTTGAACATATAACATATTCCTGGAAACTGCAACACTCTTACAGAGCACTAAATCTTCAAGGTAAAGTATAAAATCTTTCCAGGAAAGTATAAAATCTTCAAGGAATGGTATAAAATCTTACCAGGAAAGTATAAGATCTTCCAGGGAAAGTATAAAATGTTACATTGCAAATGTGGACATCCCGCACAAGTTACTGACAATAAACGAGCATTAGGACACAACCAGCACAACATGGTGTCAGCGGTGGGATACAAGCAATATCTAATGACAGAGCAGTGCGGAAGCTGTTTTCGTCTAGCTTGAACATATAACATATAACGGAAACTGCAACACTCTTACAGAGCACTAAATCTTTCCAGGAAAGTATAGAATCTTTCTGGGAAAGTATAGAATCTTACGTGGAAGGTATAAAATCTTCCAGGGAAAGTATAAAATCTTCCAGGGAAGGTATAAAATCTTTTCCGAGTGGCCCTGGGTACACAAAGACAAACACATGTAACACTATTACGGAGCACTAAATCTTTCCAGGAAAGTATGTAATCTTACATGGAAGGTATAAAATCTTTCCAGGAAAGTGGAGTGAAGAGAGGTGAATAACAAACTGGCGCAGGAATAAGCTACTCTCCAAGCAGAGGTTTGGGTTTTCGGCTTATTTGAAATTTTGTTGGGTTGGGATAAGAAAAAAAATCAGTGAAAAAAGAAAGCCCGATAAAAAAGCCTAAAAACACGCCAAAAATAAGCCGAAAACCCAAACCTCTAGATCTGTCTTCACTCCACGTTTGAAAGGAGGGCACTCGATCCAGCCGTCAGCGGGAAAATTGGTTCGTGACAAACCTCGGAGACACAAAACCCAAAACCCAAACCTCTGCTTGGAGAGTAGTTTATTCCGTCTCCAGTTTGCTATTCATCTGTCTTCACTTCAGATTTGAAAGGAAATTACTCGATCCAGTCATCAGCGGGAAAATTGGTTCGTGACAAACCTCGCAGACACAAAGCTGTTGGCGGGCAATTAGTCTCTCCTTCCGCTCGGAGGAAAAGGTTGTTTTCTGAGCTGTCAATCATTGCTGGCCTTTCAAGGGGAGAGGATTGGATTCCCGGGAAGTTTCATTAAAATCTGACGGAAATGCTACATATTTCTACACTGTGAATGCTACAGTTTGTCACAGAGATGCTACATTTGCACCACGAGAATGCTACAGTTTACCACGAAATTTAATTTACAACAGAAATGCTACAATTTCCAACAGAAATGCTACAATTTACCAAAGAAATTCTACGATTTACCACAAAATGCAACAATGTACCACAAAAAAACGCTACAATTCACGACAGAAATGCTACACTTTACCACACAAACGATACAGTTTACCACTAAAATGCTACTACACGTTGCCACAAGAGCGCTAGATATCACTACAAAAACGGTATATTTCAAAACGGAACAGCTTCGAATTGTACACAAAAGCAAATATCAGCGGACACCCGCCATGATTTCATGTCGCCACAAAATTGGATTTCTTTCAAACCGCAACAAAGAGGCGAGCTTGATTGGCAGGTGAGGTCGGGTGTTTATTATATTACTTCCGTCATTCCGGCGTGTTTTTCACAGAACGGTCGGGCTGAAGCAGCGAATCGGCCTCTAAGGACTTTCACTAACGACCTTGTTGTCATCCCAAATAACTTTCACTGACGAGCCTGTTGTTATCGCAAAAAACTTTCACTGATACACGTGTTTTTCACGTAACGGCTGGGCGGCCTCGGAGGACTTTCACTGACGTCTTCTTACCGCGGAGGACTTTCACTAACGAGCTTAATTGTTGTCATTCCAAATAACTTTCACTTCGAGCCTGTTCTTATCGTAAACAACTTTCACTTGTAACGAGGGTATTGTTACCGCGGAGGACTTTCACTAACGAGCTTAATTGTTGTCATTCCAAATAACTTTCACTGACGAGCCTGTTCTTATCGTAAACAACTTTCACTTAATTGTAACGAGTGTATTGTTACCGCGGAGGACTTTCACTAACGAGCTTAATTGTTGTCATCCCAAATAACTTTCACTTATAATTAACGAACGTATTGTTCCCTCAGAGGACTTTCACTCACGAACCTGTTGTTATTGCATATAACTTTCACTTATAATGAGCATATTGTGACTGCTATGAATTCATCCAACAACAGGAACTTTCACTACCGGAAAATTGCAACCGCAACGGGAGAAACCTTCAAATCATAAAGACTTTCACAATGATATCTGCCGGCCATAAGTACTTTCACTACCGGTGACGTTTTCAAGGACAAGTTAATAAGATGTCATCCGCTAACAGGAACTTTCACTACCGGAGACTTATTGCCGCAATGGCCGGAAGCTTTAACGTCATAACGTCTCAAGACACTTGAGAGAAACTTTCACTTTTCACCGGCGATACAAGGACAACTTGATAGGATGTCTTCCGACAACAGGAACTTTCACTACCGGAAACTTATAGCCTCATGGATATCCAGAACCGTGTCTACCTAGTTCTATGCCTGAATGGGTTAGGGTAAGGATCAGGCACGGTTCTGGATAGTGTCCGCGTATCCAAGAACATAGATTTGCCCCAGGCACGGTTCTGGATACGCGTGGACTATCCAGAACCGTGCCTAAGTATGGTTCTGGATAAAGCACGGTTCTGGATATAAGTAGACTATCCAGAATCGTGCTTGAACATAACATGGTTCTGGATAAATCACGCTTTTGGATACATGTGGACTAGCCAGAATCGTGCTTGAGCTTGGTTCTGGATAAAGCACGGTTCTGGATACAACAGGGGTAGCTTTATTATTTAGCAATTGGTACCAAAAGCGCCACCTACCACGAGTTCGGGAGCTGCAGCTCCTCCATATGCAGGTCCTCGTGTAGGTCCTCGCCGTAGGACGACATGTCGTAAACCCCGGCCTGCGCACCGCGCATGTCCTCCTCGGTTTGCGACATGTCGTAATCGCAGACTGTCGTGGTGAAAGTCAAGGTCAGTCAGTCCGATTGCGTCCAACACGTGACAAATCTAAAAAAAAGTTCATATCAAACACTCTAAGGTTAAATGTCAACTAATTCATCCATCCATCCTTCTATCCATCCATCCATCCATCATTCCTTCTATCTATCTATCCATCCATCCTTTCTTCTATCCATCCATCCATTCATCCATCCATCCATCCATCCATCTACCGTCCATCCTTCCTTATATCCATCCATCCATCCATCCATCCATCCATCCATCTACCGTCCATCCATTCTTCTATCCATCCCTCCATCCATCCATCCACCCTTCCATCTATCCATCCATCAAATTGGCAAGACAGTATCAAGTTGGCAAGACAATGTCAAATCAAGGAGCTTCTACAACGTTGTAGAAGCTCTTTGGTCAAATTGACAAGACAGTATCAAATTGGCAAGACAGTATCAAATTGGCAAGACAGTATCAAATTGCCAAGACAGTATCAAATTGGCTAGACAGTATCAATTGCCAAGACAGTATCAAATTGCCAAGACAGTATCAAATTGCCAAGACGATATCAAATTGGCAAAACAGTATCAATTGCCAAGACAGTATCAAATTGCCAAGACAGTATCAGATTGCCAAGACGATATCAAATTGGCAAGACAGTATCGAATTGGCAGGACAGTATCAAATTGCCAAGACAGTATCAAATTGGCAAGACAGTATCAAGTTGGCAAGACAGTATCAAACTGGCAAGACAGTATCAAATTGGCAAGACAGTATCAAATTGGCAAGACAGTATCAAGTTGGCAAGACAGTATCAAACTGGCAAGACAGTATCAAATTGGCAAGACAGTATCAAATTGGCAAGACAGTATCAAATTGGCAAGACAGTATCAAACTGGCAAGACAGTATCAAACTGGCAAGACAGTATCAAATTGGCAAGACAGTATCAAATTGGCAAGACAGTATCAAATTGGCAAGCTAAGGCAGTATCAAATTACCAAATTGTCAGGGCAGTGTCAAATTGGCACCGTTTGGCTGGCGAAAAAAGATACCGGTACAAAAAAAGCCTGATAAAAACGCCTGAAAACACATCAAAAATAATCCAAAGCCTAAACCTCTGGTTGGAAAGTAGTCACATTTAATGTCTCATTATCACATGACTGTATATGTAACTATATCATATGGAACTGTAATTTGTAACTGAACCCCGCAATTATACATGTAGTTAGCTGTGGGGCGCCCTGAGCTGTGAGACGTCAGCACGGGGTTATCAAAAAGGCGGCAGAAAATCTGATTTGAGTTGAGAATCATTTTCTTAATTAGCCTCGAGTTAGTGGCGGGGCCGGGAGCTAGGATATGACGTCACAAGTGGGGACATCAAACAGCAGAACTGAAAATCTTATTAGCGAGATTAAAGTTTTGCTTGGAGCAAGATTCGGACGGAAATGTTATTGTATCGAGAATCGTGCTTATGTAGTTCTATGCCTGAATGGGTTAGAGTTAGGATCAGGCACGGTTTTAATTCTGGATAGTCTCTATCGTACCCAGAACCGTGCCTATCTAGTTCTGTGCCTGAATGGGTTAGGGTTAGGATCAGGCATGGTTCTAGATTATTGATAGTCCCCGCGTATCCAAGAACATAGATTTGCCCCAGGCACGGTTCTGGATACGCGTAGATTTCAATTGCAACTGTACGACAGCATCGTGAAAAATAGTAAAAAACAACAACATTGTACTATGAAAAAGACAAAGCACAAGCTTGGATTTGAACCCGGGTCAAAAAGCTTAATCCTACAGGTAAGACCTTCTACGCCACGAAACAATGAAAATACACTGTATTAGTACATTCCAAAATCATATCCAGTTGCTTGAGTAACTGTTGTTTGGCATTGTATTAGTAATAGCATTATATTTCAGGGATGATTACATTGTATTTCGTCTGTAACCAACCCCGTAAAAACACCCCCGGCGTGCGCTAATGAACCTGGGCGGGCGGACAGTACTCTCAGCACCGCAGAGATACCGGGGAGCCTACGGTGATCTGGCTACAAGGCTAGCACACGTATTACATTTCATTTCATTTATTGGAGATGCGAACAATGCATTACAAGTGGCAGCCAGGTAGCAGTAAATATAAGGCTGGTAGCGGCTGCCGCTGATACATACAACACAAGTGTAAGTCATTAGAGATAGATAGACTGATTTATGTTTCCTCAAAGGAACTAAAAGCACGTTGGCAGTCCAAGGACTGAATTGCACTGCTTAACACCATTGACAGTATGTATTACAATTTTTTCATGACTTAACACTCAAGCCAAATAATTTGAAAGCCCTTCTTTAGATAGAATTTTAACGCCCTTCTTTAAAATTTTTAGATTTCGTAAATATTTACAGATTTCGTGCCAGATTAAAAATTCAAAGTTACAAATTGATAAAACAGCAAAAACATTCATTACTTGATGCACATTAAGCACTTCTTTCGCACTCATTATAAAGATCTGGACGATTTACATTACAAAGGGAAAGAGAATCACGTGCGGGCCTACCAGCTGGGAAGACCTTGACACTTCACCGAATCTTAAGAAAGACGTGAGGCAAGTGTCTTGGCACGTGAAAGCGAAAGTGGGGAGTGCGTGGAGGAGAGTGGCTTCGTCAAGGAAAAAAGCTGAAGATGAAGGAACTTGTTGACTCGGAGACGTGGGCGTCGAACATCTAAGAACCACGCTGCGATCAATGCCAGATGACCTTGAAACACAAGACGGCGGTTGACAAGAAAAGGGTCGTGTCACGTGGAAGACAACAAAAAACGTTGAGGCGCCTTCACGTGTCATCGCCAGCTTTTTTCCTTAATGAACTCACTCTCTTCCACCCACTCCCCACTTTCGCTTTCACGCATTTCTTAAGATTCGATTAAGTCTCAAGGTCTACCACCTGTTAGGTCCGTACGGGTTAGTTTTTTTTCATTTTGTAATGCGTGTGCGAGCGTCTTCAGCTGCCGTTTAAGACTAGAGACGTTTAAGATTTGAGACTAGACAAACGTATGTAACGAATATTTACAACTTTTATCTTATATGATACGTTGTCACAATTATTATATCGTAGAAGTATACCATGTTTAGAGTGATTTTAGCTATGTTATGTTCTGTGTTCTTCTAGTTCCGTAGCTGTTTTAATAATTAGTCACTTTCTATTTTAATGCGCTCTACAGACATTTGTAAACAAGCGTGCAATTCAGCCATCTGGCTTTGTGTGAAATAAACCAATTTCAATTTCAGTTTACGAGAGGGAATCTGGCGTCGGCGCACAACACGTGTCTGCTCCTCACGTGTTTTTTCCTCCTTGTATCGGAGCGACCCCCCCCCCTGTCACACTCACAATACGACACTTACGTCACGCCATCAGCAGGGGTTATTATAGCCTGCGGTGAATGACGTGTTTTTCACACGTACGGGCTCGGCCGTCACCAATATACGCTAAAAACAGCTACTCAAGCAACTGGATATGATTTTGGAAACGGTCAGACGTTTCAGGTAGAAAGCGTACCTGTCAAAACTCCTGAACAGTGTTTTGTATATATTGTGTAATCACCCGACTACTGTTTGTATATATTCTTGTTATTCAGATTTGTTACACAGTATCAAATTGGAAAGAAAGTATCGAATTGGTAAGACAGTATCAAATTGGCAAGACAGTATAAAATTGGCAAGCTTAAGACTTTATCAAAATGGCAAGATAGTATCAAATTTCCAAGACGGTATCAAATTTCCAAGACGGTATCAAATTTCCAAGACGGTATCAAATTTCCAAGACGGTATCAAATTTCCAAGATTGAATCAAATTTCCAAGATTGTATCAAATTTCCAAGATTGTATTAAATTCTCAAGACGGTATCAAATTGGCAAGACAGTATCAAATTGGCAAGACAGTACCAAATCGGCAAGACAGTATCAAATTCGCAAGAAAGTATCGAGTTGGCAAGACAGTATCAAATTGGTAAGAAAGTATCAAATTGGCAAGACAGCACCAAATTGGCAAGACAGTATCAAATTGGCAAGACAGTATCAAATTGGCAAGACAGTATCAAATTTCCAAGACTGTATCAAATTGGCAAGACAGTATCAAATTGGTAGAACAGCATCAAATTAGCAGGGCAGTATCCAATCCGCCGCCAGATACCGGTACCAAAAAGAAAGCCCGACACGTCAAGCCAAGCCTAAACGTCCGCTTGGAGAGTATGGTACATAATAGGACAACAAACGGACAGTATGACTGTTAACGAAATGTCAAGCACCACGTTCCTACGTACCTGTCTTCACGACTGTGTTCTTGTTCTTTAATTTTCCGACAAGTTGGTTTGAGCAAGGCGGTTATACTCCACTATAACCTCCTTGGTTTGAGGTACTAACGCGGCTGGTCCTTTTAACATCATGTCTATCCGCTGCAGTCACATACAGGCACCAACGGTTGTAAAATAGCAGGATTGTTTGTTTTTCTATCTACCTATCTATGATACCTGTAAGCATAACGTAACGTACCTGGTTGATCCCATAATAACATAATAAGAGCCTTTTGCTCTGGCATCTTCAAGGCGAAACATCGCTCCTACGTAACCATGGCAATCATGCAATGCAATTCTTAAAGCAACTTCAGAAATAAGGAAGGAATAAGATTGCACCTTACCGTTAGAAGACGAGCAGGTAAGAAGCCAGGGGAGAGAAAAAAAACGTCGTCTGATTTTGAACCGGATCTTCGTGCCTGATGACGTCAGGATCAGACGACACGGGGAGCGAAAGTCCGGGGGCAAAGGTCGTGGGGCGATACCAAGTACAGAACGGGAGGGATCAACAGGTGGTTGTATCGACTTTTCCCAAATGTTCCCTCTAGCATATGTATATATATATATTTGAATGTTCCATCTAGCATATGTATATATATATTTGAATGTTCCCTCTAGCATATGTATATATATTTGAATGTTCCCTCTAGCATATGTATATATATATATATATATATATATATATATATATATTTGAATGTTCCCTCTAGCATATGTAATATTTGAATCTAATTTAGGAAGCTTGTAAAAAAGAGGTTGAATTCACACACAGAACATGCAGTCTGATTGTACATGAGCCACACCCCACGCACGTCAAAGAACCCACCACACCTTTCGAAAAAGCGTGGGGGCATGCCCCGGTGTGCGATGGTCCAAATACTGCTAACTGGGAGTTGGTGATTCACTTCAAATCACCCGGATGGAGGCCTGGCGAACCCCCGTCTCGTATAAGCCACATGGTGATTAACATCATCACCAGGACTCCAGGAAGAATAGTGTGAATGTTACACTAATGGAGATCCTTACTAACCAAACCAAACTCTCTCATTGTTGTGAACTACGTTCTACTACAAAATTATGTTCATCTCCTGTTCTATCTAGGTTACAGTATAGACAAATCCGTTGTTCCAGGGGAGTTCAGTAAAGAATTTCTTAGCGTTTATATTAAAACCGGAACGTCACGCCGGGCAGCAAGGAGGGAGAACTCGTGTCTCCAGACAAAAGACGCTGCGGTTCTTTTATGATGTCTTAAAGGCGATGACGTCAGGCGAAGGGTCTGTCATAAAAATATAATGGAAAATGAAGGTGGAAAATAGAAGGAAATTTGATATGGGGCGGGGGTGACGTCAGTAGTTAGTTTAAGCCCATATTTGGGCATTGGAAACTGGAAAACAACAATTCTTACCTGTGTGGAGTTTCTGTATGTGCGCCGAGTGAGGTAGGGAGTTTTTTTTCTGTACCAACAGCTCCCAACAGCTGGAACAGGGGACTGTACATTACTGCAGTTGGGGGGGGCGCAGCTGGAGTGCGGGACCGTACATTATTGCAGTAAGGGGAGGAGGTCTCGATATTTGTACATACTTGTACATATAATTGATACAATAATGTGACAACAAAAAGCAGAAAAGTGGGTGTATTGTGTGATTGAATTGCAGCGATGTGAGCCCCCCCCCCCCAATAAAAAAGACACAAAACTTATACAAAACACATGAAACAGGCTGCCTGGAAAACAGAACAATTTTACCTCCCAACATCTGCTTGGGAACGGTTGCTCTTCTAGCAAGGCGTCAGTACCCCCCTCCCAGTGTTACTGCCCAGTCCCTGAAATTTCCCCATTCCGGCCTCTTGGCCCACCCACCCCACCGTCGGTATTAACGGTTAGTCCCTGCTATTGATTGATATTGACCTCTCGAACCCCGTGTTGGAGCGGAACAAAAACCCGGATGTCAGCCGAGCACGGAATATTTGCTGAAGGGCTTATTGCCGAATTACAGCCGATAGCTTAGAGCTGTGTAAACAAGCACAGCCGGCGCGTTCACTGGACCTGCAGTTCTGGCAAGGATCGTCAGATGTCGCTCCTGTACGGTCAGGGATTGCCCTCACGGATCATAAGCGAAAAATGTCCAGACTATGCATGATGTACGTCGGTGAAGGTTAGACATCCAGGTGATAACACATGCCAAAAAGCAGTTACTAAAGCAACTGGATATGATTTTGGAATGCATGATGTACAAAATGACTAATAAACTGGTGGATGTACCAACTACCAAGTACTTAGTACCAGCTCAGAAAAGAACAAGCTTTTAGTCATGCCTTCAAGTACCAGAGTTATCAACCAAGGACTGAGGTGTTCAAAAACTCATTTTCCCCAAGAACTATCGTAGAGTGGAACTCACTGCCACCAAGTACAGTAGGGGCATCGTCACTAGATAGTTTTAAACAATGTTTAGAATTAGACGTTCAAAGGTTAGGTGTAACAAGTCGTTTGGTGTAATGTAGCCAGCTGCCGCCGCGCCGCGTGGCTATACCATGTATACAGACACAGATACAGAAGCTGGTGTGTTATGCCGAAGGGCGGTTATACCGGCTATACAGATACAGAAGCTGGTGTGTTACGCCGAAGGGCGGTTATACCGGCTATACAGATACAGAAGCTGGTGTGTTACGCCGAAGGGCGGTTATACCGGCTATACAGATACAGAAGCTGGTGTGTTACGACGAAGGGCGGTTATACCGGCTATACAGATACAGATACAGAAGCAGGTGTGTTATGCCGAAGGGCGGTTATACCGGCTATACAGATACAGATACAGATATCGTTCCTGTACTTTCAGGGCTTGCAGTTCCGTCATAGATTGCAAGATGTCGCTCCTACACGGTCAATAATGTTAGACAACGTTGCTACAGACAAACACGCAACTACATGTAGTCCATCGTTGTCAGAAGTATTAAAACAAAAACATAAAATGATAACAAACACACAATTCACTTCAGAATGTATAATTTCCACTCGATTTCTTGGTTGATATGCATAGATCACTTTGCGAGAACAACTCTTGTAACACATGTGTTGCTTTCTGAAAATCACCTTGTAGCTACTTTATGTAACAATTTGGTACCAAAATTTGATATATACTTTCGATTGCCATTTACTTCAACTTTTCAACATACATGTATTTGTACCGTTATGTCACATTTCTGACATTTTTGGTTGGCACTAAAACAGACCACATGAGGCACTCTCATTTTGTGACACCACTACAAAATACCAGATTGTAAACAAACTGGCTAACAGCTGTCTTCCCATTTGCATATCAATCAATAGTTTGTGCTTATAAACCTGCAATTCTCCTGCAGTCTCTTAGTGTCACTGACGAAAGGTAGTGGATGCTACCTGAAACGTTTGACCGTTTCCAAAATCATATCCAGTAGCTTGAGTAACTGTTTTTTGGCGTAGCTGTCTTTCCAGCTCTTAAAAACACTCCCACGGCGTAATATTTTGCCACCCCAACTCTCTGAAAGGCCTATGCAATGGGGTGTGGTTGAGTCAACCTACTTTGTAAAGAAATGACCTGAAAATAGACTTTTTGTATTGTCCTAATGTTACATAATGTAGCTTTAAAATCACCACCCAAAACCCATTTCTACCAGTGGCTACCATACTGAGCGACCAGAGATTTGAAAGATCAATCCAAGAATTTCACAGACACAAAAACAATCTTATTTTTTATGTTTTGTTGTTTTGTGCGCTTTGTTGTTTTTCAAACCGTACTTGAAATCGTGCATCATATTCCGATCATAAAATCGAACACAAATCCAACTTTGCTCGCTCAATGGTTGCTGTGAGCACGTCGGCAGAACATACTGCGCCTGTGCAAAACCCTGATTTTTCATGTTTTTCTTTGGATGTTTGGGCAACGTTGCATCAGAATTTTGCCTGTTGCAGACGATATCTTTTCCTATACAACATCTGAAAACTACAGACAGGTTGTCAACCTTATATGCTCTAATACAACCTTATAGTGCTATGCACAATACATTACAGGTTTCGCGCAGGTGCAGTACGTTCTGCCGACATGCTGTTGCTGTGGTGGTCTTTAGGTACTTGGTGGGGTTATGAAAGTGGTCACTACCTAGTAACTCCCTTGTATACTTGGAGATTTCTAATAAACAAATAAACAAACTCTTCAGTACTTTCCTTTTCTCAGCTCCTTCTTGCTTACATAATTAAGATTTTCACTCAACCTTAACTAAACGTGCTCCGTGTGTTCAGTCATTTGTTCTGGTTTTACCTGGACTCTCTATTACCCAGAAGAGTCGGCCTCAACCACAAGGCTCAGGATGATAAAATTGTAAGTACAGAGGTCTATGAAAGGCAATACTAATTTATAAGGAAAATCCATAACAAACAAACAAACAAACAAAAACAACAAATAAACCTTAACGTCTGATGTTAAACACAGGAAAGCATCACTGTATATGTTGAGCAGGTATAAATATGGTAGTAGAGAAAAATGATGCTTAGTTTTGCACCATCGTTTTCTTTACGGTCCAGATAAATATGATTTCCTATCTGCATACATACAAACAAACAAACAAACAAACAACCTTAGAGATGCACAAAAGCAGCAAATCTACCTGACCTAATTTGAGAATATTCATAATAGGATTTACTTGTCAAATTATATTTTAAAACACCATAATTGCATTGAAAAAAAGTCTCCTTTGTAAAGTAAAGAATTTTACATCATTAGTGAACAAAGAAAATACATCATAGGTACCCAAGACAAGAGAAAGGAATCAATAACATCTTTGGCTTCAGGGTCAACAGTCAAGGGTCAACAGTCAAAGGTCAAGGGCTCAAACAACTTTCTGTGGGGTCAAGGGCAAGAAATTATCAATTCTTACATCAAATGCCAGTCTGTTCTACATACAGTTTCCTTGTGATCAAAGTTCACAAATGGTCTATGATGTCGAAGGTTCAAAGGTCAGGCATGTATGACATACAGGTCATGGTTGAAAGGTCAGGTCTGGGTTCCGTAGGGCACGTCCTGCAGACGGTACTTCCACATGACCCAGCCGACCCCCAGACCGATGACGGCGCCTAGCAACACTGTTCCTATGGCGATCCCCGCCACCGTGCCTGCAGAGGAAATGGCATGGAAGGTCAAACATCAAGGTCAAACATTACGTCATACAAAATAAATCTGTATAGATTTTACTGAAAAGTCAGACGTTTCAGATAGCATCCAATGTGTTTCATCAGAGAATTTATCCAGTTGCTGGTTTCATTTCCTTGTAAGACTCAGTAAATGTTGAAGGTTTGAGACGTCTTGTGAGACTCCTTACCTGGTTGGGAAGGTTTAAGACGTCTTGTAAGACTCCTTACCTGGTTGGTAAGGTGTAAGACGTCTTGTAAGACTCCTTACCTGGTTGGTAAGGTTTAAGACGTCTTGTAAGACTCCTTACCTGGTTGGTAAGGTTGAAGACGTCTTGTAAGACTCCTTACCTGGTTGGTAAGGTGTAAGACATCTTGTAAGACTCCTTACCTGGTTGGTAAGGTTGAAGACGTCTTGTAAGACTCCTTACCTGGTTGGTAAGGTTTAAGATGTCTTGTAAGACTCCTTACCTGGTTGGTAAGGTTCAAGACGTCCTGTAAGACTCCTTACCTGGTTGGTAAGGTTCAAGACGTCTTGTAAGACTCCTTACCTGGTTGGTAGGTGTTGGAAGGTTTGTTCTTCTGGCTGAGAAAAGCGATGAAGTCCTTGTTAGTCTCCAGCGAACCTGGCAAGGCGGTCAGGTACACCTCCTGTGGTCCACAATAAATCATAAGAACTTTATTATATAGCAATTGGTACACCAATGATCTGAATTGTCGCTAATTTACAGTGTAAGAAATTTTTCAAAGGCTTAAAGACTTTAGAAACTCATTCAATTACATGTGACATCAATCGTTTACAATATACAATTTTAAAATCACGGAAATCAAAATTACAGAATGTGATACACTTAAAAGGTACAGTATTGGTGTAATGAAACACGCAGTCAATCGGTTACTGTACAAGAAAGACATTACAAACATAAATCCTACAGTTTGGAACAACATTTCAGTCATATGAGGGTAGCTCATTGCAATGTCTCATTGTAAAGTCTTACAGCAGAGTACAGAAAGGATTTTAACTTCACAATAAAAGTGAAGTTAAAGTTAAAGTCTTTCCTGCAACATAAGACGGTGTTTAGGGCAGTGCTCATCCCCATTTCTGTAGCCCTTGGGCCACACAGTTGTGCAATCACTGCAGCAGGGGGCAAGTTTAGTGTAGTGTGTTACAGTAGGGGCATCGTCACTAGATAGCTTTTAAACAATGTCTAGAGTTAGACGTTCAAAAGTTAGGTGTAACAGGTCGTTCGGTGTAATGTAGCCTGCTGCCGCCGCGCCGCGTGCCTGCGAAGCTGTTGTGTTACGCCAAAGGGCGGTTATACCGGCTATTCAGATGCAGATACAGATACAAGTAAATAAATAAACAAGTAAACAAATAACGCCCTACCTGTCCACGTGAGGGATCCGGCGTGAAGTTTATGACCAGCGCGTTCGCGTCCACGCGCTTCTTGAAGTCGCTGAAGGCAGTTTCGAGCAGTTTCTGCGGCGTCATCTCGACGCTGTCGCCCTTCACGTCCGGACGTTCCAGCAGCGTCGCGCCGACCCACAGCGGGCCGTCGGTCGGCGTGTGCTGGGGAAACAAGACGGAGTACGTCGGCAGAACGTACTACACCTAGTAGTACTAGGAACACAAAGGACCTAGCTCGACTATATACCTCGGAGGTCTCACAACACACACATACAGAATCGCCTGGACATTCAGTCTCATTGGATAAAGTAAGAATCTTGGATTCCAAACCAGCCTTTTTTGCACGAGGTGTTAGGTTGTGTAGGGGTGTGCTGAGGAGAAACAAGACTTCAGTAGCTACTATCCTCTTTATCCCTAGTGAAACATAAGGTTATGATGTTTTCCTTCCATTTGAGTTTGTCCTTGGCCACCTTCTTCACTGAGGATAATCCCATGGACGCTAGGTCATCCGACACAGTTCTTCTCCAAGTGGTGTTGGGTCTGAATCTTATTCTTTTCCCAACAGGTCTCCAGTCTAGGGCTGTTTTAGGCATTCTTGGCACATGGCCAAGCCATTTCAGTCTTCTGTTAGTGATTTCTGTGGATTAAGTCTTCTACAATCGGCTATGCTATAAAGTTTCTTATTTTACTAAAACTGGCGTGATAAGTAGAGGTACCCACATACCCACATGCACACAAACATGTACACACATGCACAAAGTGTGGACCTACCCAGACGTCGGTGACGCGTAGTGCGTGTATCCCAGCAGCCTTTGCCACAGCGGCCTGAACGGCACGGTAGAAACGGTACCTGTCCCCGCTGATAAGGTCGTTGTGCAGAGCTGGGAATAGAACAGCTAGCTTAGATACCAGTTCTGTAGAACTGCAAACAGAACAGCTAGTACTGTACATACTGTATGTTTACCTTCACATGGTCTAGCTCAACAAACTACTGCTCTGTTTATTCTTACTCAAACACATAATATATATATATATATATATATTACATAATGTAACCCAACACCACAGGGTGTCTGCCACAGCACCAGTTACCATGGTGACAGACGTCTAGTGCAGGTCATCGACCTTACATGTATTTGTTTAGAACGGAAGAAGAAGAAGAAACAGAGAAAAAACAAGGTAGACATAAAGAACTTCTTGGAGCTCATGAACATCAGGTAAGCAGAGAATTAAGACGTCTTAACTCACCTGGCACCTGGAAGAAGACGGCTTTCTGCATGCTGGGATCCTTGAAGCACATTGAGATGTCAAAGTGCCAAAGATGCTGCTCGCCGGAGTCGAAGTTAAACATGTTGAACACGAGCTCCGACTCATGGGGGGGCGACGACTGGTCCCGCTGTGAACGGGGGAGTCAGGGATGTCAGCAGTCAAAGTTTTTCCCCGACCAGGGCTATCAACCAAGGATTGAGGTGTTCAAAAACTCCTTTTTTCCTAGAACTATTGTAGAGTAGAACTCGCTGCCACCAAGTACAGTAGGGGCATCATCACTAGATAGTTTAAACAATGTCTAGAGTTAGACGTTCAAAGGTTCGGTGTAACAGGTCGTTCGGTGTAATGTAGCCAGCTGCCGCCACAGCGCCCATACACACACAGAGGGACAACCCGACTAGCAGACCATTGAACAAGGTTATCAGAGATGGCAGACCTCACCCCCCCAAACATACCTCAGGCAGACAAGCCAAATTTCATTCCCTCCCTCCCTTAATTACTCCTCTTCCATTCCCTCCTCTCCTTCCCTCATTCCTACCTTCCAGCTGCCCTTCCTGACGAGACGGATCGGCACCTGTGATTGGTTCATCGTCTCCCGCGTTGTCGTCGTCCAGTTCTCCTACGGAGGCAAGAAAAACAGGTGTTACCATGGCAACGGACAACCCCAGGCTGTGATTGGTTCTCCCGTCTTTTTTGCATGCAAATCAGAAAAAAATGAAGAGGGCGAATATAAAGAACCAATTAATGAAACTGGTGTGTCCTTATGTATGATTTGGCAAGCACGTCGGCAGAACGTACTGCACCTGCACAAAACCTGTAATGTATTGTGCATAGCACTTTGGCAGAACGTCTCATATCAGGTTGTATTAGAGCATACAAGGTTGACAGCCTGTCTGTAGTTTTCAGATGTTGTATAGGAAAAGATATCGTCTGCAACAGGCAAAGTTTGCATGCAATGTTGACCAAACATCCAGCGAAAAACGTGAAAAATCAGGGTTTTGCACAGGCGCAGTACGTTCTGCCGACGTGCTGATTTGGCATATATAGTAAGCAGCTGGGAAGAAGAAGAAACTTACAGCTGAGAAGTACCACTGGTAGGTGAAGTCGGTGGAGTATTTGCTGCCCGGTGGAACGTGGTAGTTCACCTCCCTGCTCACCCACACGTCTGTCTGGATGTGTCGCACTCGGCTCTGCAGGCAGACAGAAAAACAACAGATTATGTTAGTGAAAATGTCCTTTTTCTATGTGTTTTTATTTTGAAACATATAAAACAAAACTCTTGTTGAAAATGCCACTTTTCATGTGATGAAGCTTCAAGGTCAGTCAATGTCAAGTTTGAAGGTCAGTTTTCAAGGTTAGTCAAGAGCAGGTTTCAAGGTCAGTCAAAGTGAATTTTCTGTCAGGTTTCAAGGTTACTTAAGGGCAAGCCTCAAGGTCAGTCAAGGTCAAATTTCCAGGTCAGTCAAGGTCAAATTTCAAGGTCAGTCAAGGTCAAATTTCAAGGTCAGCCAAGGTGATTTTCCAAGACTCCTTCCTCACCACTCCTGAGTAGGTGAAGTTCTTGTCGTCGAAGCGAAATATCTCGTAAGACGTCTTCATGTGGACCTTGGTGTGGTCGGTAGCGTCGATGTCAGCGTCAAACGAGTAGTTGGAGATGGGCCTGATGGTGCAGTTTTCCGGCTGGTAACTAATCAGGTACTCCAGACCTGTAAACACAAACATGTAAACAAATCAACACAAACAAGTCAACAAATCAACATACGGTACAGCTCTCCAGCTGGTAACTAATCAGGTACTCCAGACCTGTAAACACAAACAACTAAACAAATCAACAAACACAAACAAGTCAACAAAGCAACAAACGGATCGTGCAGTTCTCCGGCTGGTAGCTAATCAGGTTCTCCAGACCTGTAAACACAAACAAGTAAACAAATCAGCAAACACAAACAAGTAAATGAATCAACAAACAGTGCAGTTCTCCAGCTGTTAACTAATCAGGTACTCCAGACCTGTAAACACAAACAAGTAAACAAATCAGCAAACACAAACAAGTAAACAAGTCAACAAATGGATGGTGCAGTTCTCCGGCTGGTAACTAATCAGGTACTCCAGACCTGTAAACACAAACAAGTAAACAAATCAACAAACACAAACAAGTAAACAAATCAATAAACACAAACAAATCAACAAACAACTGGACGGTGCAGTTGTCTGGTAGGTAACTAACTAATCAGGTACTCCAAACCTGCCCAGAAAACACAAACAAGTAAACAAATCAATGATGGCAGATGTCACCCCCTTACACATACTGATTATATATCATATTCATCAACTTTTCAACTGGTAAGATAACTTCTCCAAGGGGTTAATTTGAATAAGGTTCACATTAACTATTTTTAGAGCATATTAACGCCACTGCACAAGACACAAACTGTTTGGTAGTTTGTACATGAAGAAGTGTGCACTTGTAGTAAGCCTCTGGCCCAAACCCCAACCCTTACCTCTGACCCTTGAGACACCCCTGCCCTACCCTCTGACCCTTGACCCTTGACCCCTGACCTGAGTTGTAGTCGTGGATGGCCTTGTGTTGGACAGGGCCGAAGGACCATTTCCTGCTCCTGTTGCTTGTCGGGTGGAAGTCCATTCGGAACAGTTTCGCATTGTAGTCAAAGTACTCCTGGGGGGAGGGGGCAGCAGGATTTTATTTTTTGTATTTTTTTCATTTTGTTTTCTTTAGCCAGGGTTGCCCGCTCAGTGATTAACACTGCTTTACAGAGGGGCCCTGGACACATTAAAACATACAAGTAATGCAAGATACAAAACAATATGACAGAACTTACAGAGAATATTTATAGGACAGACAACAAACATTTAAGTACACTGAAAAACTGTTATCCATACTCATTGTCCATGTACCAGTCTGTTTGCCATTAGGTCAGAGGTCACAAAGTACAAGTAAGTAAGTATTTGTTAGATCACTTCAGCCTAAATCTAAACAGAAAAAACTACTGTCTGGGAGTTGGTGATTCACTACAAATCACCCAGACGGAGGCCTGGCGAACCCCGTCTGTATCAGCCAAAAAATCTTGGAGAGGAGATAGGCGCCGCCAAGATTATAAGCCTGATGAGTCATCGTGGCCAGTCCAGACATGCTGCTGGCTGTCATGATGCCCCTACGACCATCAAGGTTATGGGACCTACTATTACTACTACTACTTACCCGCATGTAACTAACGGTCTGGTTTTTCTCGTTGACCATCTCTACTTCTGCGTAGAACTGTTCCGGTGTCCTGGGGACGGGTTTGGTGTTGACCCGCCCGGGGCAGACAAGACCCTCTGTCTGGTACACCCAGGTCATGTCCCGATGACCGCTCCGCGTGTGAAAACCCTGAAATAGATTCAGATTCAGATTTATAGAATATTTACAACGCACACAACACTAACATAATTTGGGTTGATAATATAAAATAGAATATAAACTCAGTCTGGTGTAAACAAGTATTAAACAAGTGCAGACCGGTTTCAACCGGTATGACCCTTACCTGGAAGTCATAGATGTGGTGGATAGTCTTGTACTCACGAGAGGGCCCTTTCGTCTGGGGGTCAAAGGTCAGCCCTGCAAACAAAGAAACAATTGAATATTGCTCAAAGTTTGGCTATTCAGCACTTCTATCTTATGTTGTATTATTTCATTATTATTTTATGTGTTTGGGGCTTGCCCTCCAGCGCACATTGAAAACCGCCCTTCGGGGTATCCCTGATTAAATAAATAAACAAAACAAACTCAAATGACGCCACATTATGTACCTTACTCCTTACCGGTAGCCCTTCCCTCCCTTACTCTACCAATTGCTGTATTTTTGATATTGTTTTCAATTTCATTTCTCAGTCTGGAAGATTTAATTCATCATATTAACGTTACTCATTTTATGTTTATTGGTGCACCAGCCTCTTTCATCTTATGTTCATTGTATATTTTGTATTTGTCTTCAATCTGTATTCTGTATGTTTTATGTTCAGCAAAGGATCATATAAGCCATATGTGCTTGCTATCTAATGCTCAAAAAGCCATGTGAATAAAGTAAAAAATAAAAACTCACGTTTGCCGCGTATCTCTGCGCGGACGGGAATCTGGTCCTGTCCGGAGGCGGTCTGGTACCCGGGAACCGAGAAGTAGAAGTCCAGTTTGTAGGTGGAGTTCCACGTGGCGTTGTGCATGCAGGAATACCAGTGGTTCACCGGAATCCCGCGAACTGTCGTTGTACCTGAATATCAAATATACAGGACTTAGAATCTGGGATTCAGTATCTGTATTGTATAAGTTGGATCACTAGAGATCGCCAAAGTCTAAAAAAGAAAAAAAAAGATAATCCCTACCTACCGACCCTTTTTTTCAGGACTGAAACAGGAAACACAACATTTTTTCCTAGGCCTAGAAGTGTGATGTGGTAAGGCTAGGAGCAAGCCTGGGAACCTAACTCACCGTTGTAGGTCTCGTTGAACTCGGCGCCGAAGTGCAGGATGAAGCCGGCTCTGTTGATGTGGGCGTGGCCGTGCTCCAGGTGGTACGAGAAGAAGTTGAACCTCGACGTCGACATGTTTGTTCTTCTGCAGGTGCCGTCTGGAAATGGAACATAAGGGGGCACACCCCAGTTTATTTTGGGACTCGATTCGATTCTGCACACCCTCAAGTCTAGCGACCGTCTCTTTCAGGAAATAATTTTGAAGGAAAAACACTGTGTATGGAAATGAAGGATATCTCTCTAGCTACAATAACAACAGAATTTCACTTTCTTTAACCTTTTAAATTTTGATAAATTTTAGGGGGGAAAAGGATTTTCCTATGAAAAATCATGCGAAAAATTGGCCATTTTCACTTGGAATTAAATCCATCACCCATAATTTAGCTACCCAAACGACTGATATTGTCGGAAAGAGAAAACCTTTGTGTATAAGCAGGAAAAGTATAAAGGAAATCCTAACACTGAGATTTTCGCAATACCTCGTCGCGCGAGGCATAGCAAGAGCACCCACAGAACGCATGAAACGTAAATCTGGGTCAAATCGCCGCACCACATTCAAGGCGGAGGGATACCCGGAAGTAAGCCTAGGATCCAAAAGCAAATTTCACCCAAAACACACCACTTCTTATACTTTTCAGCCATCTTACTAGTTAATGCCAATTCGCAGCAGATTATGAGAAATGTGAACTCAAACCTGAACCCTCGAAACCCTTTCGTCAATTTTTTACCGCGCACTACCACGGACCCCGGTCGCGGAAGAACTGGTGCGTGCACCGTTAAGTACGTCAGATCTTAATTAACATTGGTTTTTAATTTACCATGTCATATTTTATCACCCTGCCAAGTTTGAGTTGTTTGCGACTTTTCCTTCACGAGTAACAGGTGGTTGAAAGTTACCATGTCGGGAGGCTCTTTTTGCGCCTCCACGGGTGCGTTCCATTCACACACATAATGGGAATTACGTCACAAAGCCCTTATTCTTTTGAAGAGGTTTTACTCCATGAAACTATGTCCAATGAACAAGTATAGCCTTGTAAAGGAAAGGCAGAGTGGTATTCTTGTGATGGAGTAGCAATTTCTTCTAATTCTGACTACAATAAACGGTGTAAACCACAAAGAACGTAGTTTAGCTGATGACGTCACAATGCCCACCTCTAGCCGATCTCTTTTAGTGAGAACGACATGGTTTTTAGTTCCGTACGTCGGCAGGAAACAGTTAGATTTTAATTTTTTGATCATACCTGGTAGAGAATACACAAAGCTATCTTACCCAAGCGTTTCTGCTGCCAAGATTCATTTTGTTTTGCAGGGAAATGAAGCTAAATGTTGGATATGTGGTCAGGATGGAATCCTGCTCTGTCCTTCTAGTGGCTAGGACGGTATAAATGTTCATCTTTTGGCACAAGGCTGTGTAGTTTGGTGTCGGTCTCGATGGGATATACAAGCCTTGGGATGTATCTTCTGATTGCTGTGATTTATTTGTCTGAAAGTTGAATTCTAGTGCGATACCGAACTTGAAACGTGCTTTGGAAGGGAATTGCGACAGTGACGTCATCGAGGACATTTTTTCACCTAAAAACGTCTCCTCTCCAGTATAGGACTCACTGGCAAACCCACATATGTGATTTCCAATTCCCCAGGGAATAGGAGGATACAAATAACGGCGTCTTGGAAAATATGACGTCATCGGTATTTAGTGGAGGCACTTTGAAGGTTGTATGACCGTGTTCAGGGGGGGGGGGCGTGGGGAGGGGGGCAAATCAGCGCATTTTATGACATTGTATATACATTTAAAAAATTGCGAAATCCGAATTTTTTTTTCTGTGGTTGGATGAAGGGTACACACTTTACTGGGGAAAATTCAATTTGTCGGCTTTCATTGCCACTAATTTTTGCAGGACGGGTCGGTTTAAGGGGGCACACCCCAGTTTATTTTGGGACTCGATTCGATTCTGCACACCCTCAAGTCTAGCGACCGTCTCTTTCAGGAAATAATTTTGAAGGAAAAACACTGTGTATGGAAATGAAGGATATCTCTCTAGCTACAATAACAACAGAATTTCACTTTCTTTAACCTTTTAAATTTTGATAAATTTTAGGGGGGAAAAGGATTTTCCTATGAAAAATCATGCGAAAAATTGGCCATTTTCACTTGGAATTAAATCCATCACCCATAATTTAGCTACCCAAACGACTGATATTGTCGGAAAGAGAAAACCTTTGTGTATAAGCAGGAAAAGTATAAAGGAAATCCTAACACTGAGATTTTCGCAATACCTCGTCGCGCGAGGCATAGCAAGAGCACCCACAGAACGCATGAAACGTAAATCTGGGTCAAATCGCCGCACCACATTCAAGGCGGAGGGATACCCGGAAGTAAGCCTAGGATCCAAAAGCAAATTTCACCCAAAACACACCACTTCTTATACTTTTCAGCCATCTTACTAGTTAATGCCAATTCGCAGCAGATTATGAGAAATGTGAACTCAAACCTGAACCCTCGAAACCCTTTCGTCAATTTTTTACCGCGCACTACCACGGACCCCGGTCGCGGAAGAACTGGTGCGTGCACCGTTAAAATTTATCTAATTATTTACATCTATATTATTTCAACTGCAGCCACACTAGACGCTGTACATGGCCACACCATTGAAAAGCGCCCTCAGGAGCCTCGTGAAATAAATAAAAACAAACAAACTTACTGTCGAAGATAGTGAACCTCTCCAGCGTTCCGTAGTCGTAGACCTCGTGCCGGCGAGTCCCGTTCCCATACGACATTAGTGCACCCCTGCCAAGCAAAATGGTACAGTCTCAGTATGCGGGATTTGGAATACTTTTTCTGTTTGTGCAGCCAGGCAACATTGAAGATTACCCAACCCTAACCCATACAGGCCCCACCTGTTGTTTGGATAGTCGTAGAACTCGTGCTGCACCGTGGTGTAGTCTAACCCTAACCCTAGGCCTAACCCATACAGATAGTTTTAAACATTGTTCAGAGTTAGACGTTCAAAGGTTAGGTGTAACATGTCATTCGGTGTAATGTAGCTAGCTGCCGCCGCGCCGCGTGCCTGCGAAGCTGGTGTGTTACGCCAAAGGACGGTTATACCGGCTATACAGATACAGATACAGAAGCTGGTGTGTTACGCCAAAGGACGGTTATACCGGCTATACAGATACAGATACAGAAGCTGGTGTGTTACGCCAAAGGACGGTTATACCGGCTATACAGATACAGATACAGAAGCTGGTGTGTTACGCCAAAGGGCAGTTATACCGGCTATACAGATACAGATACAGAAGCTGATGTGTTACGCCAAAGGACAGTTATACCGGCTATACAGATACAGATACAGAAGCTGGTATGTTACGCTGAAGGGCTGTTATACCGGCTATACAGATACAGAATCTGATACAGATACAGGCCCCACCTGTTGTTTGGGTAGTCGTAGAACTCGTGCTGCACCGTGGTGTAGTTCTTCTCCAGGATGTTCGCTTCCACGCGAACCTGGAACATCGGCGGAAGTTCGGGCAGCGCCGGTCCGGGATTGGTCGGGTTCGGATCGCAGATGGCTGGGTCCGGACCCTGTCCGCTCACGGTGGCCAGACAGCAAACAAGCAGCGCTACAACTGCCTTCATGGCTGGAATAGATGTAAAGTGTAGGGTATAACTACAAACCAGCGGCGCTAGGACTGGCTACATGAATGTTATGATTTTTGTTGTACATATAAACACACAGGGTGGAAGCATCATGATCAGAGAGCAAGAAAGCAAATATACAGTCATGGTTTGACTGTTGCAGTCTACAATATATATGTAGACATGATTATATTATAATGCATGCACAACTTAATTTTTGGGAGAATGCTTCTAAAACTGTGTTACTGTCTCAAGTTATGTGTACTATGTATAACGTGTACTATGTATAACCTGTACTATGTATAACGTGTACTATGTATAACGTGTACTATGTATAATGTGTACTATGTATAATGTGTACTATGTATAATGTGTACTATGTATAATGTGTACTATGTATAATGTGTACTATGTATAATGTGTACTATGTATAATGTGTACTATGTATAATGTGTACTATGTATAATGTGTACTATGTATAATGTGTACTATAAGTATAATGTGTACTATGTATAATGTGTACTATGTATAATGTGTACTATGTATAATGTGTACTATATGTATAATGTGTACTATGTATAATGTGTACTATGTACTAGTATAATGTGTACTACTAGTATGTATAATGTGTACTATGTATAATGTGCACTATGTATAATGTGTACTATGTATAATGTGTACTATGTATAATGTGTACTATGTATAATGTGTACTATGTATAATGTGTACTATGTATAATGTGTACTATGTATAATGTGTGCTATGTATAATGTGTACTATGTATAATGTATGCTATGTATAATGTGTACTATGTATAATGTATGCTATGTATAATGTGTACTATGCATAATGTGTACTATGTCTAATGTGTACTATGTATAATGTGTACTATGTATGATGTGTACTATGTATAATGTGTACTATGTATAATGTGTACTATGTATAATGTATGCTATGTATAATGTGTACTATGCATAATGTGTACTATGTCTAATGTGTACTATGTATAATGTGTACTATGTATGATGTGTACTATGTATAATGTGTACTATGTATAATGTGTACTATGTATAATGTGTACTATGTATAATGTGTACTACGTATAATGTGTACTATGTATAATGTGTACTATAATGTATAATGTGTACTATAATGTATAATGTGTACTATGTATAATGTGTACTATAATGTATAATGTGTACTATAATGTATAATGTGTACTATAATGTATAATGTGTACTATAATGTAAAATGTGTACTATGTATAATGTGTACTATGGAGGGCTGCTTTAATAAAATAGCAAATTAGGTTAAGCCCAGGAGGCTGTTCCAGGTGTACTTTACCTGGTAACCCGACACCTTTGTTTACTCGTTGATAGCCGGGTTTGCCCACCTCTTACCTGTGTGTACACACAGGAGCAATATGCTCACCTGGTTGGCAAACAGCGACTCAATTTAACACACCTAACTTCTGTCTTACCTGACTCAGACTGTACCATGTAGCGATATGGGTTTGTAGCGATATGTTGTCAACTTGTGGCAATCCTGACATGCAGGTCACAAGAGGTCAATGGTGGGTGTGGCTTAACATAATAACAATTATATGCAACTACACGGAGCAAACATGAGTTACTGCATGTTTTCTCATCATGATTGTGTAGACAATGTAGCCACACAAGGCTCTTGCCAGCACGTCGGCAGAACGTACTGCGCCTGCGCAAAACCCTGGTTTTTCACGTTTTTCGCTGGATGTTTGGACAATGTTGCATCAAAATTTTGCCTGTTGCAGACGACATCTTTTCCTATACAACATCGATATCTGAAAACTACAGACAGGCTGTCAAACTTATATGCTCTAATACAACCTTATATGAGGCGTTGTGCCAAAGTGCTATGCACAATACATTACTGGTTTCGCGCAGGTGCAGTACGTTCTGCCGACGTGCTTGGTTGTGGTTGGTTGTGGCCAGTTTTTTCAGGCTTTATTAAATGTACCCTAGCCTGAGCCAAACAAAAGCAAGTGATAATTTGGTTCCTTTTTCTTGCTTGATTCAGTTTTCAATTACTGTGAATAACATTCTTTTTGCGGGACTTCAACATGGCAGACAAAAGGGAAAGGATGGTTTTTGTGGTGTTTTATAATCGTTTGTAACCGAAAGAGTTTTTATGGAAAGACTTATTTCACGAATTCACTGTAGGGCGGAGGTATGTGTGTGGGTGGGTGGGTGGGGGGCTCTGTCTGTCTGTGTCTGTGTCTGTGTGTGTGTGTGTGTGTGTGTGTGTGTGTATGTGTGTGTGTCTGTGTGTGTGTGTATGTGTGTGTGTCTGTGTGTGTGTGTATGTGTGTGTGTCTGTGTCTGTAAACACAATAACTGGAGAAGGCTTGGATGGATTTTGGTAGGTCAGTAGGTCCTGATAGTGATACGCCCTCAAGTACTGCAGCGGAACTTCCAGTTTTGGACATGTGCTACTATATAATGCTAGGGTCACGAACTTATGTTATATAATTTGTAGATTATAAGCTTTTGTGCTTAAGAAGTGACATGAGTTTGGGACGCCTAGTAGATCGTTCTGGAACTCGCAATTTAGTCCCTGGGCTGCAAAGTGCTTTATAAAAACACATAACGTGAACACATTTTCACGTTTGACTGCGTTGGTTTCGTCACCCTACCAAAACTTTCTCGACTGTAATACCTGCTTGACAAGACAACAGAACATGCGTTATCTTTCTAACTACCTGCCACAGTTTCTTAGACATCCTACCTGACGTCTTGTGTGCGTCTTGAGAAGGTCTGCGACGTCTTAACCCGCCTTAAAGTCCCGTCGTAAGGAGTAGGGTCCGCGCTGCCCGCGTTTTTCTGAACACAGGTCAAAGGTCAGTCACGAGACAGCCGGATGATTAGGGCTGTGAAGGGGGTTTGAAAGACGCTGGATTAGCGACCTTACACTGACGTATATGCCTCAAAATTACCTCCAATGCAAAATTGCCTCCAATGCACAAGCAATGCTATCTCATTATGTGTACGGATTAAATATAATAAACAACCTACGGTTTTACCACAGAACCGGCCGTTACACATAAGCAAATAACCCCCAACCACACCCTTACATTGTCCTAATTTTAGACGAAGGTTCGGCTTACGTATTAAACAAAAATGTCGCGCGCTTTCAAAAATCTATAAACACGAATTCTATCATTGGCCAATAATATATAAGCCGAAGCCTGAACCTCTGCTTGGAGAGAAACACATTAAACTAATCTCCAAGCAGATCCTACGGTGGCAAGACAGTGTGTGTTCAGCGCCGCCTAGTGACGGGTGAAGATACTGCACCCATTGGCTGCAATCCACCATCAATGGGGCTCTGTGTACCCAAGGAGCCTTGGTGTACCTGACCGTGGCACTCAAATATGGTATTCAAACAGTCCACACTTTAAATTTCCATCACCATTGTATTTTAACTTTACTGTACATTCCTGCATTATACCTATTCTTAATCTTGTATTGATATGGGCCCTGTGCCTGAAATAAAGAATGAATTGAATTGAATTGAATTAAATTAAAGTTCTTCGTTATGAACACTCCTCTGGTCCTCCTCCTAAGACGGACTTTAAGGCGGGTTAAGACGTCCCAGACTTTCTCAAGACGCACACAATACGTCAGGTAGGATGTCTAAGAAACTGTGACAGGTAGTTAGAAAGATAACGCATGTTCTGTTGGCTTGTCAAGCAGGTATTACAGTCTAGAAAGTTTTGGTAGGGTGACGAAACCAGCAAACGTGAAAATGTGTTCACGTTATGTGCTTTTATACCTTGAAGATACCTTGAAGAATCCTAGGTGGAAGTTGAAGTGGAATTTATAAAGCTCTTTGCAGCCCAGGGACTAAAAACCAGCGCAGTCTCTCAAACGTCTTGCCACCGTAGGATCTGCTTGGAGAGTAACACATAACCGGTCCGACAACCCCAAAATTAGCGCTCCTCGACAAACAGCTAAATACCTGCGGGGGACACGGGTGGTTACGGGTCACTGACAGGGGACGCGCCGCCATAACAAGACTTGTCGTCCCGACTCCTCAATAACAGGTAAGATATCTCAACCTCTGGTTTCGGTCGCACATGTATACGTCGTGCGGTTGTCGCAGGACAATCTTGGGAAAGTCGTGAGTGCGTCCTGTAAAGTTCAGCTATCCTGTTACGGAAAAGACTGTCTTAGACTTGTAACAAGACTTGTCGTCCCGGCTTCTCAATAACAGGTAAGCCGGAAATATATCCCAACCTCTGGTCTCGGTCGCACATGTATACGTCGTGCGGTTGTCGCACGGTCGTAGGACAATTTTGGGAAAGTCGTGCGTGTGTCCTGCAACGTTGAGCTGTCCTGTTACGGAAAAGACTGTCTTAGATCCTTATCGGTGGCTAAGTCTCTCACGGCTGTAGTAAACCACGCCGTTGGTAGTATTACTGTCGTACACACGTCGTGCGACAAATTTGCGACATTCTTAGGACAGTCGTGGATCTGTAGTAGAGAATTCAAAAGCTCAGTGAGTGTCACGGAAAAAAACAGGTTTTGAATTCGTCTGTTAGCGATAGTCGGTTTTGTCAAGGTCAGAGGCTGAGTGAGTAGGCCTAGAGGTCACGGATTCGATCCCTGGCATTCCTGACTAGACGTTGTGTCAGCCCCCCCCCCCAACGTCACACAGGTAAGCGCTGTCATGCGGAACATCAAACAACCGTACCTGCCCGCAGGTGAGAAAACGTATAGCACACCTGTTTACCGCCGCTTGCGTCAGGCGTGCCCCACTGCTACCGACCTTTCCCAGAATGTTTGTTGATCAACAGAAAACAGCCTAAAACAGTTTACTAGTAATTCCGGACTTATTCCCATATGTCAGCAACCTTACATCTAGATGGGCTAATATCGTAAACTATAGGTAAAAATGATGTAAGAAATACGTGGCAGCCATTGAGGACCCCTTGGGGATTAACCCAAGCCTCCAGTTCCCAGAATTCTGTCTCCAGTTCCCAGAATTCTGTCTCCAGTTCCCAGAATTCTGTCTCCAGTTTACAGAATTCTGTCTCCAGTTTACAGAATTCTGTCTCCAGTTTACAGAATTCCGCAGAATTGTTAATCCCCAAGGGGTCCTCTATGGCTGCCACGTATTTCTTGAGTTATCGTGCTAAACCACACACACACACACACACACACACACACACACACACACACACACACACACACACGATATGGAAAACATAACCTTCTTGGCAAAAGTAATAAAAAATGATGATAACATATCGAGTCGTTCGTCGATAAACAGTGGACAGTTTATTTGTTTATTTGTTTATTAGAGTTTACCACAAGTAATATACAAGTGGAAGGGAGGACAAAATAGGTGCATAGACACCTTTACAAAGTTGTCCTCCCAGTGACAGTGTATATATAGGAACCAGATCCCAGCATTAAAGGGTGCGTTATGCCCGTTTCAGAACGATCAAGAGCCGACTGTCTACCTTTGACGTGCAGCTTTGTGCAACAAGGAAAACGACATGATGGCCGCCCCACAGCCCGAGCCCTGGAGAGGTAAAATCGTACGCTACAAGAAACTCCCTTCGGTAGAGAGTGAAGAGGCTGGGAACGAGTCAAGCAGCTCGGACGAAGACCTGAGGACGAGAGTCGCAAAGTTGGCGGGAAACGGTCCCAGGGAACGAGGTTATGATGAGGCTGGGAACGAGTCAAGCAGCTCGGAAGAAGACCTGAGGACGAGAGTCGCAAAGTTGGCGGGAAACGGTCCCACCTGGGAACGAGGTTATGATGGAACCGGAACGGATGGGGAACGAGACTGGTCCGTAACGGATGCTGGGAGCGCCGAGAGACTGGCCCTGGACCCGGCTAGCGTGCCATTGGACACTTTGGAACGAGGGGCCGAGAGACTGGCCCTGGACCCGGCTAGCGTGCCGGTGGACACCTGGGAACGAGGGGCCGTGCCGAAATCCCCGGATGAATGGTCCTCTGCGCGGTCCTCGCTGGCCTGGGAGGACGAAGACACGGAGGAGCCGGTGGTCTACGAGCGCCCCCCAGCGGCTGGGCGCCTCCCTGCACCCCCTGTGCGTAAGAAGTGCATCTAGTAATTAATGTTTTTACCGTTTTATTAATTTGTAATGGAAACTTTGAATAAGTAATCTGGCACGTAAAGCTGTAAATATTTACGAAATGGACTCAAATATTACTTAATGTATATGCTACGATTGTTTTAGAATGTCATCAGTAATGTTTGTACCAGTCCAGTTTTAAATCTGTAATTAAGTCCACAATTCAGCCTGATGGTTGCAAGGGATTTTAAACTGAATAAACCATTCTATCTATCTATCTATCTATAAGGAGCCGGCGGTCTACGAGCGCCCCCCAGCGGCTGGGCGTCTCCCTGCACCCCCTGTGCACAGGAAACTGTACAACAAGCCCATAGAACTGTTGGAGGTGAGCAGCAGCTCCAGTAGCAGCCTGGCCCCTCCGTACCACAGCCCTGTGCGCGTGGAGCCCAACTCCCGGCGGCCCGATGAGCCCGTCAGAATAGGACTGCCCGAGGAACGAGTGAGCGAAAGACTGACCAATGGCGACTATCATCCTATGCGGCCCGAGGGGCCCTCGAATCACGGACGAACAAGCCGGGAACGAGTCAGTATCGACATGCCGGACGAAGTTGTGATTTCCACCGAGCCCAGCAATCGGGCCGGGCCAGAAATACCTGATGAAGTCTTTATCGCCCAGCGGCCCCGGGAACGAGATGCTGCAAACCACAAACTGCCCCGGGAACGAGACGCTGATGACCACGGACTGCCCTGGGGACGAGGCAGTACAGGCGGGCCAAAAGGAAGGACTGTGGAGGAAACGCCCCGAGAGACTGTCAGCACTGCAGGGTTGGAGGTACTCCTTCGTACCGGAAGTACCGAGGTACGAGAAGCACGCCCGGGTACCGGAAGTACCGAGGTACTAGAAGCGCGCCCCAGTACTGGAAGTACCGAGGTACGAGAAGCGCACCCTAGTACCGGAAGTACCGAGGTACAAGAGGCGCGATCCAGTACCGGAAGTACCGAGGTACGAGAGGCACGCCCCAGTACCGGTAGTACCGATGTACTAGAAGCGCTCTCCAGTACCGGAAGTCCCAGGGTACGAATGACCTCTACCCCAACCAGCGTTTCTACCGCCATGGCAGATGTCGTCACTAACACCCCACCAAAAGGTACAATACTTAAAATTTAGAATATTTATATATACTTCGAGTTTGTACTTCTTAGTGCGGAACAATTTCGTCGTAATACCCGAGATTTTTGAACACGAACTTTCGACAAAACCTTCCTCAAATTGTACTGACCCACTGTTCTGACCCGGACGGGGGGCGATACAGACTTACCGGCACCAATCAGTCCCTATTTCTACAGAAGCGCCACCCAGCGGTTCCCGGCAGTCCGTGTCGCCGCTGCGCTGGGATCCGAACTTCCCGGGCGCCGCGCGGAACGGCGACCCGCTGGGGTACGATGTCTACGCCCGGAGCATCGCCGAAATCGTCACTGACGAGAAGACGGAAATGCCGCTGACGGTGGGCGTATACGGCGGCTGGGGCATGGGCAAGACGTATCTGCTGGCCAAGATGAAAGGTAGAAGATACGAGCATATATCAGGGTCTGCATGGAGGGGGGGTGGGTTTCCTGGTACGCTTAACGTTAAATCCCGCATGGTCGATAACGCTTAATTGTAAATTGACATGCATTTTTTTCGTACAACGCTAGATTTGGGTATTTTCATTGATGAAAAAAAGTGAACAATGGCAATGTGCTGTTAATTAACATTTAAACGTCATGTATACATTGCAATAAACCGCGCGTGCAAGTCAATGTCCTAACCCTAACCCATTCAGGCACACAACTAGATAGGCACGGTTCTGGGTACGGCAGGCTCCTCCCAAATCTCAGCCGTTAAGGCCTACTAATGAGCTACAGAATAATGTTCTAATAATTCCTAATATAAGTTTCTTTCTGCCCGATGCAGAGGCGGTGGACAAGATTATTGGGGTGAAGGGGAAGGAGCACAAGGCGTACGTGGAAGGGGAGGTGGACGGACTGGAACAGAACAAGAGCCGCGGCCAGAAAACCAGGTTGTTTTTATTTTGTGAAATCTCTCTCTCGCTCCCAAGCGGCAATCCTCTGCACGAACATAAGCTACTTTTCATGCTTCGCGACAGTTGATGGTACTGCTTTTAAATTACCTTTTTTATTCATTCATGCATTCATTCATTCATTCATTCATTCATTCATTCATTCATTCATTCCTCAATCCATTCATACATTCCTCAATCCAGTCATTTATCTATTCAGTCCTGGAGTCCTTCATTCACTCATTCATTCATCCATCCATCCATCCATTCATTCACTCATTCATTCATCCATTAATTCATTCATTCATCCATCCATTCATTCATTCATTCATCCATTCATTCACTCATTCATCCATCCATTCATTGACATTCATCCATCCATTCATTCATTCATCCATCCATTCATCCATCCATTCATTCATTCATTCATTCATTCATTCATTCATCCATCCATTCATTCATTCATTCATTCATTCCTCCATTCCCCAGGTTCCCCGCCGCCCTGTTCTCCGCCCTGTTGGCCCTGTTCCTGGTCTGCCTGGGCGCGACCATCGCCTGCGGTCTCCTCTTCGACCGGGTCTGGGTCGTCTTCCTCGTCGGCACGGTCAGTCCAACTCAGGTTCTTTGGTTTAGATCGTCTCCAGAACCGTGCCTGTCTAGTTCTATATCGTCTCCAGAACCGTGCCTGTCTAGTTCTATATCGTCTCCAGAACCGTGCCTGTCTAGTTCTATATCGTCTTCAGAACCGTGTCTGTCTAGTTCTATATCGTCTCCAGAACCGTGCCTGTCTAGTTCTATATCGTCTCCAGAACCGTGCCTGTCTAGTTCTATATCGTCTCCAGAACCGTGCCTGTCTAGTTCTATATCGTCTTCAGAACCGTGTCTATCTAGCTTCCATGGCATCCACTAGAACGATTCGAACGCGTTTCGCCCTAACCACGTGCGCCGCTTTCGAAAACTCGAATATAGGATTTGGACGTTAGAACTGATGTTGTTGCATTTTTTGGCTTTAGGGACACCAACTTTTCGCTCATTTCGCATAGAAATGCGTGTTTTCTTGGGTGAGTACTATATGAAGCAAAGTGACCAAGTGTGAGAGGACAACTGTTTCAGGTGGTGGCATTTGTCCTGTTGGTGGCGACGGTCGTGTACGGGTTCAGGCGGCGAATCCTCGGCTGTTGTGCCAAGAAAGTCCCGCTGCTACAGAAGTCCAACCCCATGCACTGGATGGTCGGCATCTACTTGGAATGGGTGGAGCCTCCCAACATGGCAGAAACACCGAAACCACAGAAGTATGAGGTAAGGGGCGGGCAGGGACGGGCAGGGATGAACAAGGATGGGCAAGGATGGGCAGGGACGGGCAGGGATGAACAAGGATGGGCAAGGATGGGCAGGCATTAACAAGGATGGGCAGGGACGGGCAGGGACGAGAAGGGATGAACAAGGATGGGCAGGGACGGGCAGGGATGAACAAGGATGGGCAAGGATGGGCAGGCATTAACAAGGATGGGCAGGGACGGGCAGGGACGAGAAGGGATGAACAAGGATGGGCAGGGACGGGCAGGGACGGGCAAGGATGGTCAGGGACGAGCAGGGACGGGCAGGGATGGTGATCAGGGACGGGCAGGGACGGGCAAAGATGGTCAGGGACGAGCAGGGACGGGCAGGGATGGCGGACATGGCGGAAACACCGACTGTTCCCAACGCTTAACATAGCCCCCCTCCCCAACATGGCGGAAACACCGCGGCCACAGTCATTAACAGCAACGTCAAATTTTCTGTATCTCCAGGTGATTTGGGTACATTTCAACGCCTGGGAGTTCTCGGGCTGCAAGGTATTGTGGGCCGGCATCGTCACCACGCTGTGTGACGCCATTGAGGCCAAGGTCGGTTACAAGCCGACGAGGTTCTTCCGGGTCATTCAGGTGAGTGCTTCCGGGTCATTCAGGTCAGTTTACGTCACTTCCTTCGTATGTTTAAATGTCACGGTGAGTTGAATATATAAATAGCTCATCACAATCAGCCCAACAAACTACTGCTCTGTTTATTCTTACTCAAACACATTCTTATATATGGTGACCGTGACCAGTCCCTCCAACTCTGTCCTGCAACTTGCTACATGACCATGAATTTGCTTTGCTTTCCTTTTTTTTTATTCCAACATTTCATGATAAGACATGTTGACGGCAAACTCCAGTTTTTTCAACTTATTTTATGCCGCCACCAACGTAGAGGACAAATACAGGACAGGACAATACTCATTTTCACCTGATTGAAGTGAGGAAAGTCTTGTAAAGTGCCTTTGCCAAGGGCACAAGATCAGTGGCATGGCAGGACTCGAAAATGGGAGCTCTTTGTTCTGAGTCTAGCCTCAGAGTACCAGGCTTCGGGAAGCGGCTAGAAAGAGTAGAAATTGGCCAAATAGACAGATAAAAAGTCGCCAGGGGAGTTGGTCCACGAGAGAGTACAGTTTGCCGCGGCCAATTTCTACTCTTTCCAGCCGCTTCCCGAAGCATGGTAGAGGCTATCTGAGTTGAGCACACTGTCATAAAGCGTGCCACATTAGACTCCAATGTTACCTTTCTATGGTGAGTTTTGTTTTCTCTCTGACGCGAGTTATTACCAATACCCCCCACAGGGCCAGTTAAATGGAGGCGGGAAGAAAGCCCTGTTCAGACGGGCCTGGTTCAAACTGCTGCTGTCGGCAGTCGGCGTCCTCATCCTCGTAGTCATCGTTCTGGTCCTCGTTCTGTCCGGAGGCGCCGCGGAGCTCAACAACTTCATGCAGGTAAGCCAAAAACAGTTAATCAACCAACTGGATATGATTTTGGAAACGGTCAGACGTTTCAGGTAACATCCACTACCTTTCGTCAGTGACACTAAGAGACTGCAGGAGAATTGCATGTTTATAAGCACAAACTATTGCGTATCTGTAATCACCTGGATGTCTAACCTCCACTGACTTAACTTCATGTGTAGCGTGCGTAATCCAGTGGTTAGCGACCCTGCCTCTGGACTAAGAGGTTGGGAGTTTGAATCCCGGCTGTTGTCGCTCACCCGACATGCACGCTACTGGAGAGGGTCGCAGTCCTTAGGACGGGACATTAAGCCGTGGTCCACTGTTCATTGTACTTGTCGAAAAGAGCTAGGGGAATTTCCCCGGTACAATGAACCTGTAAATACTGTACATAGCGTCTGTCTTCTCTGTCACGACCAGTGGAAGAATAGCTCTTCAGTGATCAGTGAATGAGCTAAACTGGTTCGAGATCACTTTCACTTTTTTCACTTTCACTATATATCTATCTATCAGGGTCCGCAGATCAAAGGAATCATCGGCTCTATCACAGGCTTCTTGAGTCTCGGCTTCGTCGTGCATCTTAGAAAGGGGCTGGACATCGTGAAGAATATGGCCAAGTCTCAGAAGGAGAAGTTGGACGCACGGATGAAGAAACCGGACTTCGCCGAGCAGCTTGGCTTCATGTCTGAGGTTTGTGTTGTACCCAGAACCAGGGCTCCGAGCAGCCAGCAGCAGTTTTTCCATCAATTGCAGGAACTTTGTGGCATGTGACGGAAAGTTTTTTAAACCAATCAGTCAGCCTTGACGGACAAAATTGACAAAAATCTTGGGTAGCAATATTAAAACATCCAAATGATCACCAAAAACCACTCTCAATCCCATGATTTGCCTCTCAAAATGTGGGAAATTGCTTAAAAATCCAACATTGGCCCACGGACCCTCTGGATTGTGAGCACTCTTCCTTCAGGTCCGATCTTGAACCTGGGCTGACGGAAAAAAAAACCTTCGAGCTGGCTCAGCCCTGCCCAGAACCCGGTTCTTTATGGAGAACCAAGCTCAGGCACGGTTCTGGATAGTCCACGCGTATCCAAAACCGTGCCAGGGGCAAATCTACCTTCTTAGATCCGTGGAGACTATCCAGAACCGTGCCTGATTGTAACCCTAACCCATTCAGGCACAGAACTAGATTAGGCACGGTTCTTTATTTATTAATAAGTGTATTCTGTGTAGATCTATTCTTTTGTTGTTTATTTAGCGGTATTTTGTCACCAAGTTCTCTGACTGGAGTGCGCCCCACTATAATTCTTATTTGAATAAAAAACGTGAAAACTTGCGTGTGTATTCTGGTTTTGTTCAGGTGAAGTCGGAGGTCCAGACGGCGACGTCACTTCTCCGGTTCCTGGATGTTTCTAGTGACAATGCCCCTACTGTACTTGGTGGCAGCGAGTTCCACTCTACGATAGTTCTAGGAAAAAATGAGTTTTTGAACACGTCAATCCTTGGTTGATAACTCTGGTACTTTTCTGGTTTTAATTTTTGTTTTGTTCAGGTGAAGTCGGAGGTCCAGACCGTGACGTCACTGCTGCGGTTCCTGGAGCACGTGATGCGGATCCAATACCGCGTCATCATCGTGGTGGACGACCTGGACTGTTGCCCCGGCGACCGCGTGATTGGCGTGCTGGAGTCCATGAACATCCTGCTGTCGGATGAGGACGCCAACATCATCTCCATCGTCGCCATGGATCCGAAGATCGTGGTCAACTGTCTGGAGAGTCGTCTCACGGACACGATCACCAACAACTCCAGCGGGTAGGCACACACTTTGTGTTGTTCACGTGTTGTTCACGTGTTGTTCACGTGGTGTTCACGTGTTGTGTGAGTGGTCAACTGTCTGGTGAGTCGCCTCACGGACACGATCACCAACAACTCCAGCGGGTAGGCACACGCTTTGTGTTGTTCACGTGTTATTCACGTGTTGTTCACGTGTTGTTCACGTGGTGTTCACATGTTGTTCATGTGCTATTCACGTATTGTTCATGTGCTGTTCCCGGGTTGTTTAGGTATGAGTACCTGCGGAGGATAGTGCACATCCCGGTGTTGTGTTGTTCACGTGTTGTTCATGTGTTGTTCCCATGTTGTTACGTATGAGTACCTGAGGAGGATTATGCACATCATGTTGTGTTGTTCACGTGTTGTTCACGTGTTGTTCACGTGCTGTTCCCATGCTGTTCACGTGCTGTTCCCGTGTTATTAGGTATGAGTACCTGCGGAGAATCGTGAACTTCCCGGTGTGCCTGCCGGAGCCGAGCGTGGCGGACCGGCGGAAGCTTCTCTACACGGTGGTGCAGGGCAAGGCCGGCATCCTGGTGCGGCAGTACGTCTCCGTAAGGACGGGCAGAATCTCCTTCAAGGCGGGCACCAAGGCGCGCGAGGGGTACCAGGACGACGCCCAGGGACGCACCTCACCCAAGGGCAGACCGTCCCTGTGGACAGCCCTTCCGGATGCACCCTACGACCTTGAAAACCAAGATGGCGGCCGCCTGGCAATTCCAAACCAAGATGGCGGCACTCGGGAAGGTCCCTCTGCTCCACTTCTACTGACGCCGCAGGAATCGGACGAAATTGACGCAGCAGAGACAACAATAATGACAGCGTTACAAACACAAGTCAGCACTCACGAACTCCTGAACAACTTTCGGGAAGACGCTGTGAACAAAGTTTATGAAGACTATCTAGGTGACGTCATACAGGAATTGAATGACGATGATGACGACGCAGAAAACGACATCATGCCGTATATCCATGGCAACGCGCTCCACATCACCAGCCTGTACCACATCCTCCGTATGACCGTGATGGTTCTCAGGTAACGGCAACTATGTATATACTAGGAATCTATTATAACCTATTATAATTATGTTTACCGAAGGAAAACGTATTGTTTTTGCTACGTTTCTTCTTCCTCCTCTTCCTCCTCTTCTCCAAACAATGACCTCTGACCTGGTTAATGACCTGAACCAGACTGTCTGTTACCATGGTAACTGGTGTTGGGTTACATCATGTTGCAATTTTATAGCAGACCATATGCGAAGGTAAACATAATGCATTTGCTTTGCAAATGTTACCTTTCTAGTTGTATTATTGTATCTTTAAAAACGTAAGTATATATTACCGTATTAGTGTAAATAACTGTATATTTCAGTATTTAAGTATGTAATACATGTAAAGGTAAATACATGTAACTATGTAATATGCATTCCCATGCATGTCTAACGATTTTCATCTTTTTCCCCAGGGTGTTCCTTAGTAATAGTCTTTGACTACTTGGGACACCCTGGCTTCTTTGTACGCTGAAATAAATAAATAAATAAATAAATAAATAAATAAATAAATAAATAAATAAATAAATAAATAAATAAATAAATAAATAAATAAATGGTTCTCAGGTACAGGAAGCTGCTGCAGTGCGTCACGCCTCGCCAGGTGGCGCTGTGGGTCATTCTGGTGGAGCAGTGGCCCTACCGGACAAGCTGGGTACTGCAGTACATCGAGGACTCACAGCAGAAAGACCGAATAAGGCAACGATGCCATCAGGCAACCGGAGAGAAAGAGATACAGACAATAAGCATGTGAGTAATCTTAACACCTGATCTCTTTCCAATATAGTAGAGCTACAGCACCTCAATGACAGTACTTTATGTAATAAATAAATGAAATGAAATGAAAATAGTGAGTAAATATTTTAATGCTATTTTTTCTGCAGTGACACTAACTAAACTATGGTTTGCAGCCCTGGTGCTGCAAAGGTATTTGTTAGTGAATTAACCATTCTCTCTCTCTCTCTCTCTCTCTCTCTCTCTCTCTCTCTCTCTCTCTCTTTCTCTCTCTTACTTTAATGTTTTTTTTTTCTGCAGTGACACGAAGTTGTCTGACGTGTTCCACATGGTGAAACCGGAACTGAACGTGGACGACTTCCGGCGACTGAACAACCTTGACGGAGACCCCGAGATGTTCGAACTGCTGCTGGGCGAGTCCAAGTTCACCGTCAAGGTACCTGCAGTTCTCAAAAATGTCGCATGGGGGCACTGTTGTATGGATGTTGATCCGTTTCTGTGTTTTATCTCAACAATAACTTGTATCCACTCGTACGGTTTTGAGGGTCCAAAGGAAGAGTAGAATCACAAGTGAGAGAGAGAGAGAAAAGAGAGAGAGAGAGAGAAATAGAGACAGTGAGAGAGAGAGATAGAGACAGCAAGAGAGAGACAGAGAGAGAGACAGCGAGAGAGAGAGAAAGAGAGAGAGAGAGAGAGAGAGACGGTCCACTATTTCAGAAATGCATTTTTTCAGTGCATCAGTGAAAAAAATTCATTTTTTCCCGTTTTGCTTCAGGACATGCTGAACTTGCTCCCCTGCACCATCAACTTGGACTATTCCATCCAGAGGCGGATCGCCTCAGTCAGAGGCCTCTCTTTGGAGTAATGATAGGATCCGCTAGGGGTCTCTCTTCTACAGTCCTTGGAGTAATGGAAACCGAACCTTCATCTAAAATGTTTCCCCCAAAAAGTTCCAACCGTTTAGCTAAATGGTTTGAAACTTAGTAGAGCTACAGCATCTCAATGACAGTACCTTATGTTTTTTACTGCTACGAGGGTCCACGTCACTCTCACATTCACAAAACTGTAATATCTTTGACATAGTTCAAACCTTTATTTACTAGATCTATACACGTAGATTCTCGTAATTGATAGATCACCAACTTGCGTCTTGTTTGTACTCATTTTCATTTACCCACTTTGTAATTATGTACGTATTTTGTCATGATTGTGTTTTATATTTGTGTTTTTTAGTAGAAGGCCTCATATAAGCAACTGTGCTTCCTGCCTAATACTCATTAGATATATGATTCTCGTAATTGATAGATCACCAACTTGTCTTGTTTGTACTCATTAAATTCTTTTACCCACTTTGTAATTATGTATGTATTTTGTCATGATTGTGTTTTATATTTGTGTTTTTGAGTAGAAGGCGTTATATAAGCAACTGTGCTTCCTGCCTAATGCTCATTAAATATATGATTCTCGTAATTGATAGATCACCAACTTGTCTTGTTTGTACTCATTCTACTTGACCCACTTTGTAATTATGTACGTATTTTGTCATGATTGTGTTTTATATTTTTGTTTTTGAGTAGAAGGCCTCATATAAGCAACTGTGCTTCCTGCCTAATACTCATTAAATATATGTTATTAAATAAAAATGGTGTGAAATTTTTCAGGACGTGTTCTGACGTAGTTTCCGGTGGGATGACGGACTTTCCGGTATGACGACATCAGCTGTTAAAACTACTTTATGGTCGAAGCCTTTGTTTGCACGGTCGGGAGGGCCCATAGCAGACGGCGTCATTAAAATTTCATTAAAAAATTCCCCAAAAATCTATTTGGATATACATTTAAAAAAGCGCCCGTGTTTTGATTAAGACCACCATTATGCACCTCTGACCAAAATATTAGTCGTGAATATTGAGTCGCTAGCAAGGGAAACATGTTTTGTAGAAATGGGCGTGGCCTATAACTATTGATTACGTCATCATGACGTCATGAAAATGTGCATAAAATATCATATTGCAATTGGGTACTTGGAGAAAAAAATCAAGATCCATACTTAGCTCTACTAAGTAACTATAGCCTGATACCACCTTAACACACAATGGGTCCTGTGTAGTAGGGCGATCAGGTTGCCATATCTGTTACAATCCATTCGTGAATCAAACCCTATCCAAATCGGCTTGTGTTTCACCATACGTTACTACTGTAATTCACTTTGTGTTCACGGTAGCAAAATTTCTTCGGTCTGAAGAAACTGGATATGTTCACGGAACTTTATCTTCACGGTGGTGGCAAGTACAGGGAGGGGGCAAAACACAAATGATATGGTAACGGTAATGATAAGTTCACGGTACAGAAGTGACAGTGAAAACAGTGAACATAAAACTACCGTGAAAATAATCAGGATTTACAGTATCTTTGTCATGGGCGACGGACTCAAACAGTGCCGCTACTGGACTCAACTGGGGAGGAAACTTTCTACATAGTAACCTACAAGGTACGTGTAGTAACGTATAGTAACGTACATAGTATAGTAACGTACTAATTCTATCTATGCTTGTGGCATTTTACTAGCGTTAAATTGCCTCAGATTTTGGGTGCTTCATTGTTGAAAAACATGTTAACAACATCGTTACTGTTCGTTGTATCCAGAACCATGGTCATTAGCACTGTGTGAGTTCCAGACAGTCAAGGCGTATCCAGAACTGTACCTGGGGCAAATCTACGTTCTTTGAGACTATCCAGAACCAGGTGACTGATCCGAACCCATTCAGGCATAGACTCAATAGGCGTGGTTCTGGATACGCCTGGACTGAATCCAGAACCGCGCCTGATCCTAACCCTAACCCACTGAGGCAAATTCCTAACCCTAACCCACTGAGGCAAATTAGACTAGATTACATAGGCCTACTGGGTGTATATATAGGCCTACTGGGTGTATATATAGGCCTACTGGGTGTATATATAGGCCTACTGGGTGTATATAGGCCTACGTATATACTGGGTGTATATATAGGCCTACTGGGCGTGTATATATAGGCCTACTGGGTGTATATATAGACCTACTGGGTGTATACATAGGCCTACTGGGTGTATATATAGGCCTACTGGGTGAATATATAGGCCTACTGGGTGTGTATATAGGCCTACTGGCCGTGTATGTATATGCCTACTGGGTGTGTATATATAGGTATACTGGGTGTATATATAGGCATACTGGGTGTATGTATAGGCATACTGGGTGTATATATAGGCCTACTGGGTGTATATATAGGCCTACTGGGTGTTAACATACACACACACACACGCACACACATACACGCACGTACACACACACACACACACACACACAAACACACACACACACACATACACACACACACGCACACACACACACGCACACACACACACACACACACACACACACACACAGTATTGGTCCATGGTCTGATTCGGAGGTTGTCTATGTTTATACAAAGCGCTGTTTATTTGCAGCTAGCCGCCTCATGTCAAGAAAACAACTATGCACACCAAAATGCTTTAAACTGTGTACAACCTACTGCTTTAGAAAATGGTATTATGAAAAACATTTCACATATTAATAAAGCGTAAGTCTTTGTATTAGTCAGACATCAACTACCCAACATTAATTTAAAATCTAGTCGAGTACAGATTATTTACTGATCTAGCTTTAAGTTTCTGCTGTTAAGTGTTTATATTGTCAAAGCGCCGACACTGATACGTGTGGTTCGAACACAACACCACTGAGCACCTTTCACCCGAACCCATCTCCATGGAAACGGTCATCTTACACCCTCCTAAGGTGAGCTAGGTGTCAGGTGGGCACGGTTATGGTCGCCATGGTGATGGAAACAATGCCTTTAAGGTCAGCTAAAGGTCAAGACGGCCTGTCCACATGCACCGTAGGTTAGAAGGAGTTTGTGTCGACATCTTAAAGTAACTTTCCTTATTCCTTAGAACCATGCCAAAGAACAGAGTAACCTGGGAACGAGAACAGGGATCTTCTGATGAAATGAACACCGGCGTGCAACCCTGGGAACAAGGTACGCGCTCGGGCGATACCAACGAAACGGCGGGGGTGGAACCGTCTAACAACACCGGAAGAGACCGACACAGAAACTTTCTACAACGTCAGCAAAACGACAAAACTTCGAGAGTATCAGATGGGGAGGGGGGCGAACAGCCTTCCACCCTTCGAGTACATGATGAAACAGGAAAGCCATCAGAGCTAACTACACCTGATTCGGACGCAAAAGACCATCTTACAGGTAACAAGTCTTTACATAAATATGCAACTTTGGAGAAGACGGCCATAGAAGGAAGACAAGCCATACAAGAATCGAACCAACACGTGAAATCCAACGTTTTTACGTCGGGTAAAATCGAGCCCGTTAATGACCACTTTGCAGGAGAGCCTGGTCCGAATGGGAGCGCCCCCTTGCAGAGCCAGGTTGCCTATGCAGGAGACGCGGCTCCGATGAGACAGCAGCAAGTCCCGAACAACTTCGTACGGACAACAAAACGTAAGCCGTTTCTCTCATCATATATGACCTGTTAATATGTTTGTGTAATATATTTTTAACCCTTGAGTGTATCATTGTATAACCACTACAATTGTATATTAAGTTTCATGTAATACCACGTACCGCAATTTAGTCTCCTGACTCCAAGAGTGGTGCGTCTCTTTAATGATGTCAAATAAACCATTCATTATTATTCTTATTATTATTATTATAATCCATACGTTTTTTAACGCTTGTTCATAATTATAATATGACCCAGCATGTTGATTTATCCATCTGCATTATTTTTAATACAAACATATCCACTTCTTTCTTTGTCCATAGGTTATATATATAGGTGTAGAAGACCTTACAAAAGTTACAATAGCTTCTCTTGATTATCTTAAAGTAATTCGCAAAGCAGCATCTTAGGTCAAATGGATGCTACCTGAAACATCTGACCGTTTCCAAAATCATATCCAGTTGCTTGAGTAACTGTTTTTGGCATCATCTGATTGTAATTTATGCGCAAGTTAGCTCTTAAGGTGAGCAAAACAAAGCTATGAATACCAAGTCAGTTATATAATAAAGTTACTATTTATATAGCATGGAAGTTCATCTGAGTATATGTCATTATAGGGGTCTACAGAAAGTGCGAAATGGAACGAAATGGAACGAAATGGAACGAAAATGAAGTTCGGCCATTATTTAATAATCATCGTTTACTTACGTCTGACTCAGCGAGGTCAAAGGGCTCGAGAAAGAAGCACTCGTCAAGGTCAAAGAATCGTGACCTGCCGGATGTGATTCGCGCCGACCCGGAAGTAGTACAGCAGGGTGACCCCCTGGGTTACACCATCTACGCCGCCAGCATTGCGGAGATCCTTACGGACGAGCGACTGGAAATGCCGTTGTCTGTGGGCATCTACGGGGGCAGGGGCATCGGCAAGACTTGCCTGCTCACCAAAATTAAAGGTAAGTGTAAAAGCAGCCCCCCTCCCAACTCAGCAAAATCCCACCGCTGCCACCAACTGACAGTGCAACACCACAGACGCATCTGTTCAGTCACAAAAATGCAAATTAGTCTAGCAATGAAAATGATAATTTGGTATGCGTCGATTCGGTTATATATAATTCAATGTAATATCATCAAACAAACAATATAAAACGTTATCGATGATTAATGCAGTGTAGTGACAATATTGATCGATATTCATTTGGACATGGACTCCCAAGTCTTTGTTGATGTTTGTTTGTTTGTTTGTTCTTATTGTTTTCTTGGTGCACATTTATCGCAGAGAAGATTATTCGTAACCAACGCAATATTGACAACATTGCACTGGAGTATTGATAATTGATTGCAATATTATTGGCAATATTGATCGACATAGACATCGACTTCCACTTACTAAACTTTGTTGTTTGTGTGTTGTTGTTGTTTTTTCAAATGCAGAGGAAACAAACAACATTATCGCAGAGAAGCAGGCGCGGAACGCAGCAGAACCACAAGACGATCTGACGCCGTTTCCTTTCCGACTCTTTACGGTGCTGCTTCTGACGTTCCTGTTCACCCTCGCCGCCACCATCACCACTGCAGTACTGCACCCGACTGCATGGTGCGCTCTTATCCCGCCCACCCTGCTGGCGTACCTCTGCTGTCTGTTGGTTCTTTTCTTCGCGCGCGGCTCGGATCTCAGGCGCAGATCCAACCCCATGCACTGGATCCTCGGGATCTACCTGGATCTCATTGATCCGCCGTGCATCGCGCCGGCCAACGTTCCAGAACCGGAACGCTACGAGGTGAGGGTTTGTTGTATCCAGAACCGTGCTTTATCCAGAACCGTGCTTTATCCAGAACCGTGCACTTGTTTTATCCAGAACCGTGCTTTATTCAGAACCGAGCTTTATCCAGAACCGAGCTTTATCCAGAACCGTGCACTTGTTTTATCCAGAACCGTGCTTTATCCAGAACCATGCTTTATCCAGAACCGTGCTTTATCCAGAACCGAGCTTTTCCAGAACCGTGCTTTATCCAGAACCGTGCACTTGTTTTATCCAGAACTGTGCTTTATCCAGAACCAATCTTTATCCAGAACCAATCTTTATCAAGAACCATGCTTTATCCAGAACCATGCTTTATCCAGAACCATGCTTTATCCAGAACCGTGCTTTATCCAGAACCGTGCTTTATCCAGAACCGTGCTTTATCCAGAACCATGCTTTATCCAGAACCGATCTTTATCCAGAACCGTGCTTTATCCAGAACCGAGCTTTATCCAGAACCATACTGTATCCAGAACCATGCTCCAGAACTATCCAGAACCGTGCCTGAGGCAAACCTACGTTCTTGGATACGCGGAGACTATCCAGAACCGTGCCTGATCCTAACCCTAACCCATTCAGGCATCATAAGAACTAGATAGGCACAGTTCTGGGTATGATATAGACTTATCAAGAACAGTGCCTGATCCTAACACTAACCCATTTAGGCTTAGACGTATACAAGTAGATAGGCACGGTTGTGGGTACGATAGTGTTGTGGGTACGATAGACCGGCAGTTTTCATAGTGCTTATTTTCACACTAACTTCGACCCCTTGTCTCCTCAGGTCATCTGGGTCGACTTCAACGCCTGGGAGTTCTCCGGCTGCAAGGTATTGTGGGCCGGGATCGTGACCCGCCTGTGCGACACCGTGGAAGCTGTGATCGGCGCACGACCCACGCGCTTCTACCGCTGCATCATGGTAGGTACGGTGGCCCACAGGTTCAAGTTTCTACACGCCTCCTTGTACCTGTCGGCCACCGTAGATATTGCATTGTGGAGCGCTACCCACCTGCTTCTACCGCTGCATCATGGTAGGTACGGTGGCCCACACGTACAAGTATCTACATGCCTGTTTGGCTTCTACAACTGCATCATGGTAGGTACGGTGACCCACAGGAACAAGTTTCCACACGCCTGCTTGGCTTCTACCGCTGCATTATGGTAGGTTCGGTGGCCCACAGGTACAAGCTTCTACACGCCTGCTTGGCTTCTACCGCTGCATTATGGTAGGTACGGTGGCCCACAGGTACAAGTTTCCACACACCTGCTTGGCTTCTAGCGCTGCATCATGGTAGGTACGGTGGCCCACACGTACAAGTTTCTATAATTGTTTTATTTATTTTTATTGTTTATTATTCCGTTGTGTCTGTGCAGAGGAAAGTGGAGATGGGGTTGAAGCGAAGCCTGCCGCGCCGTGTCTGGTTCCGCGCCGCCTTGCTGCTGACCCTGGTCGTCCTGTTGGTCACCGCCGTCGGTATCTACCTTAGCGTCGTCGGGATCCAACAACTCCGTGACGTCACCGTTACCACGACAACCGGCGTGCTGACGTCAGTCGGAGGCGTGCTCGGGTTGGGCGCGATTGTAGCGGGAGTTATCGAGGCGGTCAACGTGGCGAAGCGAGTCGTCCGGTCGCAGAAGGACAAACTGAACGCCGAGATGCAACGGCCCAACTTCGCGGAGCAGCTGGGGTTCATGTCCATGGTCAAGTGGGAGGTTTGTTTCTTTGCTTGTTTGTTTTTTGTTTTTTTGTTTGTTTTACACAAATAAAAAGCACAATTATTAGCAAAATATAACAATTGGCGTATTGTCCTTGTTGTATCCAAAACCGTGCTGTATCCAGAATCATGCTCAGGCCCGGTTCTGGATAGTCCGTGCGTATTCAGAACTGTACCTGAGGCAAATCTACGTTCTTGGATACGCGGAGACTATGCAGAACTGTACCTGATCCTAACCCTAACCCATTCGGGTATAGAACTAGATTAAGATAGGCACGGCTCTGGACAGTCTCCGCGTATCCAAGAACGCAGATTTGCCCCAGGCACGGTTCTGGATGCCCGTGGACTATCCAGAACCGCGTGAGAGCATGGTTAAGCACGGTTGTAATATCTGTCCCTGCCCAGGTGCTAGTGGTGACATCGCTGCTACGGTTTCTGCAGTGCGTGCTGCGGGTTCAGTACCGCGTCATCATCGTCATCGATGACCTCGACTGCTGCGCGGCGGACCGCGTGGTCGGCGTGCTCGAGGCGATGAACATCCTCCTCTCGGACGAGGACGCCAACATCATCACCGTCTTAGCGGTGGACCAGAAGACGGTCGTCAACTGTCTCAAGACGGAGCTTCCTCAGACGGTCCCCACGGAGTCGAGCGGGTACATCAGTTTTACTTCTGCTCAATTTCAAGGAGTAAAGTAGTGATTTTTGTGTTGTATGTGTATTTCTCTGTTGGCTGGGGAACTTGCTGTTGTATCCAGAACCGTGCTTTATCCAGAACTGTGCTTTATCCAGAACCGTGCTTTATCCAGAACCGTGCATGCGTAGGCATGCTTCTGGATAGTCCACGCATATCCAGAACCGTGCAGTTTCGTCTCCCTTCAACAGAGAGTTTGTAGACTGGTTTATTGTAGACTGCCATGTACTAGGCTTCCACGTTTAGGAGGCAGCCAACTAGAGAATGTGGGGGATTTAACTATAGACATTACAAAGTTCAGGTCCGTGATGACTGTTTTCCCCATGTTATTTCTTCACCTGCAGGTACGAGTACTTGAAGCGGATCGTGCGTTTCTCGGTCTGCCTCCCGGAGGCGAACGTGAGCGGCCGGAAGCAGCTGTGGCAGCGGGCGGTCCGGGGGAAGGACTCGGCCCAGCGCAGCGGGAACGTCGCCTGGAGGGACCGCAGATCGGACCTGGAGGTCGCGGCGTTCTTAGAGAGGGTCGTACAGGTCTGTATCTGTGTCTGTATAGCCAACTTTGAAAGGTAACATTTGTTTGTTGCAGACGATATCTTTTCCTATACAACATCTGAAAACTACAGACAGGCTGTCAACCTTATATGCTCTAATACAACCTTATTGGAGACGTTCTGCCAAAGTGCTATGCACAATACATTACGGGTTTCGCGCATGTGCAGTACGTTCTGCCAACGTGCTAGTTAATACGTCCACTAAGTTGATGAGTCATGTTTTGCATCAGGTTCTTTACCACGACCAAGACGACAACGAGGACAACGACATCATGCCTTACGTCATGGGCAACGCGCGCCACATCACCGGCCTCTACCACGTGCTGCGCATGACCGTGCGCGTCATCAAGAACAGGGGCATGCTGGGAAGGGTCGGGCCAAAGCAGGTGGCATCATGGGTAGTGTTGGTTGGCCAGTGGCCCTGGCGGATGGGATGGGTAGCGCAGTTCGTGGAAGACGGCGAGCAAAAGTCGAAGATCAGGAATCGAGATCGACTTTCTGCCATCACCGAGGGAACGCCGCAGTCGTCAGCTCGGGTTACCAAGGGGACACCGGAATCAGCGGACAGTGGAGCGCAGAGTAGAGGGGGGCTTTCACGGTAGGACATTTGGAAGTTGTCGTTCACCTTTAAACTTTAAATTGTCTTATGCTTTTTCCATAAGATTGATTAGGACATGTTGATACTAGAAAGGTAACATTTGCAAAGCAAATGCATAATGTTAACTTTCTTATATGGTCTGCTGTTTAAATGGTATCAAATGTTACATTAAAAATGTGGACTTCCCGCACAAGTTACTGACATTAAACGAGCATTAGGACACAACCAGCACAACATGGTGTCAGCGGTGGGATACAAGCAATATCTAATGACAGAGCTGAGCTGAGCTGAGCTGAGCTGAGAGTTCAGCTGCAGGACTTCTAGGTTTAAGAATAGTGTTTTACCTTTTATTGTCGACTTGTTGAACCAATCATGATGAATTGTAAGTGTATCATGCCCCAATTCAGCCATGTAAGGCTGCAATGGTATGTGTGTTGCAAAAAAACCAGTCTACAACTAGAAAGGCCACATTTGCAAAGCAAATGCATGATGTTTACCTTGAAGTTCGCATATGGTCTGCTGACTCTGCTCTGTTAATTCTTACTCAAACACATTCATATATGTGGTCAGACAGGAGTCTAAATCCCTCCTGCTATAAAATTGCAACATGATATAACCCAACACCAGTTACCATAGTAACAGACAGTCTGGTTCAGGTCATTGACCAGGTCAGAGGTCACTGTTTGGAGAAGAGGAGGAAGAAGAAACCGTGACGTAGCAAAAACAATATGTTTTCCTTCGGTAAACATAATAAACCAGTCTACAAACTACTGAATACTCTCTGTTTTAGGGAGACGAAACTGCACGAAGTGTACGGCTGGGTAAGGGAAGAGATGACCAGAGAAAATAACCGGGAGGGATGGAGGAGCTTCAACTCACTGGACGGGGACCCGGAACTGTTCGAGCTGTTACTCATAGAGTCAGGTTTCACCGTGCAGGTATCAAATTACCAACATTCAAATATGAATATATTTAGTTCATCCATCCATACCTTTGAGTGCGCATTTTCTATGCTCCTTTTTCAATTCTTGTATTACCTTTTTTTACCCTGTATTATGTCTTTGTTTCTACCTTTTTGTGTCTTTGAACTTATTTATTGTACATTGAGCTTTATGTGTACTACAATGGCTTGTTTGATTAGATCTTGATGTCTACCAACTCGAAACACAGAAAATAAGAACACAGCTGTTCCCATTGTCAAACAATCTGAGAGCTTGCTGAACTTATCTTTTCCGTTTTGTTTCATCCCAATTTCATGTGGTATATCTTTAGTGAGTTGCAGAGTATTACATGGGAGAGTTTTGACATTGCATCATACCAATTGGAAACATATAAAATATAACCTTATGTTTTCCCTTATCGTTACAGGACATGCTGAACCTGCTTCCGTGCACCATCAACTTCAACTACTGCATCAAGCAGACCATTGCGGCCGCTAGAGGGCTCTCTTTAGAGTAAAGGGCTCCACGTTGGAAAAGATATATGTATATATTAAATAGACACTTGTCTAAACACTTTTCTGCCTGCATCATGGTTACAAACTGTGCTCTGTGGAAGGAGAAAGTGAAACAAAAGTAATCATCAATGTTCGCTCCAATTTATTTGACTTCACTGCGCCATGACCACATTTGACCTAACTGCTTTGAAATATATTCAAAAACGTCGTAAAACATTTGATGCTTTGTTATTGGAACACTTACATGAAGAATTGCGTGTTTATGTGTTTACATGCTAAATGTCTATTTTATCTTCTCTAGGCCACACCAATTTATTTCCTTGGTTCTCGGATCTTCTTAGGTGAAAATATTGCAAGCTGACGTCATAAAAGCAGAGGGCAGGGAGGAAAACTTGAAGATGACAGTATCTACTCCATAAAATTGCAGAGTGCACCAAGGCATAAACCTGGTCCTCAGGCTTTGTTCTCATTGTGTTTTTGCAGTTAAGCATATTTTTTAAAAATCCGAGAAGCAACAAATTAAATTGGTGTGGCCCTATGACTAAATAATAAGTTTAGCGAGTTACGACAGAAGAGAATTGTCTAGAACCAGTTTTGCTTTTCTTCCTGCTTGTTGCCGGGTAGACCTTTTGAAGTTGTTAGTCTATAACATTGTAAATGCGGCCGCAGGTTTGCATCATTACTATAGATTGAATGGTGCGGATTTTTGGTGCGGTTTGTGGGGATAGTTCATGTCAGACGGGTTTGGTTTGGAAGATGTTATGGCTGGAAGCCAACAGGACGAACCATCATTTTAGACTTCTTCAGATAGGTGTCATAACCCGTGACGACAACAGACCCGTCGAATAGGCTCCAGAAAATACCGTAGCCACTTTGATAGGTACGGTCGGAAGGGCGCAGGTACGGGCCGTTCAGGGCAGACGTACTACAGGCATTGTACCACCACCCACCAGCGGCGGAGTCGCGACCAGCAGCACATGAGCGGTCGTACGTATCATGGTCTACATCTCTAGCGCTGAAGCCCTGGCCGTTTTGGTTCATATTGGAACCACTCGATAAGCCAAACCCATCACCAGCCGTCCCACTGTGCCCTCCCACATTTAGACGAAAGTAGGTGGAACTATCCCCCACCGAGAAAGTCGTGTATTTAGCGTACTTGACCACACCTGCCCAATCTTCTAGCTCTACATACAACTCGTACGCGTTCTGGTCAGTCAAACGGTGCATGTTCTCTAACCCCAGCCACTGCTCCCCATTGGCTGACCCAAACCCGTACCTAAAGGCGTTATAAGGCCGGTTAAAATCCAGGGACCCGTCAAACCTCCTTTGCATGACTGTCCACCCTCCCCCATCTGTGGTCTGATCACAGTATACAGATATAGGGCTGCTTAGACCTGCAGGCTTTATGTCGTGCACACCACTAGTAACAACATGGAACATGGCCATTGCTGTGTGGATCTCAGAACAGTCGGCAAAGTAATTAGTGCGCTCAAGGACACTAAGGGCCAGGGAAGCCTGAGGCAGCTGCGGGTCAACGTGGTCTTGGTCTTCGTCGTCTTTCTCTGAATTCAGATGCAGGAGTGGATCTGTAAGGTAGAAAAATTATTGGCACTTTAGAGAACATCATGCAGAGGAGTCTAGTAGATGACGTCAGTTTCTTCTTACCTTTAAAGAACTTAATTCCTCCAAACCTAACGTTGTATAGGTTGGTTAACAGTATTCCTCCAGAGCGTTCGGTTTTGCCTATCAATGATATGGAAATTTACGTAGTAAATATAAATCGTATCAATGTATATAACTGTATATCTGACACTAAGTATGTACACATGTATCTATGTAATATGTATTCCCATGTATGCTGAACGATTTCATTTTTTCCCCAGGGTGTTCCTTAGTAATAGTCTTGGACTAGTTGGGACACCCTGGCTTCTTTGTAAGCCAAACAAATAAATAAATAAATAAATAAAATTTACCTGCCTTCCTGTTCCAATGTTGTTGCAAAATAAATAAAAGCCAGCTTCGTGAACACCCCAAGTGTTTTAGGTTTTATTTTTAGGCATCGGATATCAACACGTATAAAGACTGTAATAAAGCCTGTTTACAATTTACACTTTACCACATTCTTTTTAATCCAAAGACATGTAGAAAAGCATGACACGCACCACAGATCCGGTTATCGAGCGCCTTCAGCTGATCTCCCACAGCCTTGCACAGGTTCTTCAGTGGCGAGGGTTCATTCGGGCTGGGGGTGGTCAGGGCTGGAAAAGGGAGCGGACTTTTGAGACATTGTGCTGTAAAACCATCTTCTTTGACTGTGATTCACTATCAACATATTATTAGCATGAAAGTTCATCTGTGTTGGTACAAGTCATTAAGAAATGGAACTAAACTTAAACTTCCAACACTACAAAGAATATTGGGACTTACCCCTGTCCCAATATTCTTTGTAGTGTTGGAAGTTCAAGTTTAGTTCCATTTCTTAACATATTATTAGTTTAAAAAGAAGTGACTTTTTTATTATTTTGAGCCTTCAAAGCGTAATGTTTGGATTTTCTAGCTTTTATTCTGAAATGCGTTGACCTTGGATATTATACTCCAAAATCCTGAGCAAAATCCTGAGACAGCTTGAATCTAACGGTGAATGATATCGTGTCTGTGAAGATTTAAACAAAAAAAAACATAATAATGATAATAAAACTGTGGCTAGGCAGTTACCATATGGTGGCAGCCTGGCCTGTTACCATTTAGGGACTACAGTATTTAACACTGACCGATTTCTTTGCATCCCTCTCGGATGTGGCACAGACCGGTGGTGCTCACCACGTGTCCGGGGTCTCCGGCCAGAGCTGTTCCACAGGCAGCGGTGATGAGGATAACCGCGTACAGCATCATAGCGGCAGGTCGACTGGTCTACGTTTGACTACAAGGCTCCAAATATATTTATAAGTCCTGCTCACATCTGCCAGTATTCACAAGGCAGTTCATAGATAAGCTATCTCAGGTAAGCTCACCTGAGTCACCACCAAATTATGTGTTCCGGAATTTCCCCCTTCCGTCGTTGACACAACGCAGAACAAACCCCTTTGGCAAATACAGTTATCTGCTAACAAATATGTTACGAAGTTTAAGGTATCACCAAAGACTCAAAATATATTTATAACTAGAAAGGTAACATTTGCAAAGCAAGTGCATAATGTTTACCTTCGCATATGGTCTGCTCTGTTAATTCTTACTCAAACCAATGAGGTTAACCTCCTTGCTCAAACACAATCATATATGTGGTCAGACAGGAGTCTAAATCCCTCCTGCTATAAAATTGATGTAACCCAACACAAGTTACCATGGTAACGGACAGTCTGGTTCAGGTCATTGACCAGGTCAGAGGTCACTGTTTGGAGAAGTGGAGGAAGAGGAAGAAACGTAGCAAAAACAATATGTTTTCCTTCGGTAAACATAACTATAAGTCCTGCTCACATCTGTCAGTGTTCACAAGGCAGTTATAGATAAGATATCGTTACAAAGTTTAAGGTATAACCAAGGACGTGACCAAGTCATAACTCAGATTTTAATCGTACTAACTGACTGAGCAGTGTTCAGTGTAAGATGTTCGAATACCTAAAGGGTTCCAAAATCCGAAATCAAACTACTTTGCGAGTAAAAATAAGCGCTTTTCCGAATATGTCAGCTATTGCACACATCATGGAAGGCTTTACTATTAAAGTACAGAGTTCTACATATTTGACACAATGCTCCCTCCTGGATATCTGAATGCAATATCATCCTCTTGACTCGCCAGAACACAAAAGAAGGCTCTGATCTTATAACATTTAAGTTTTAAATTACAGTTTACATGTCTCAGTTTACAACTTTCATACAACTACAAAATTTACAACTTGCAAATAGCTGACTTGTTCAACAGGCATTGGGCTGAGGGCAAAGTTTTTCCGTCACGCCCTTCTCGACCTCAGTAATTTCTTCGCCTTTTTCCTTTCCAAAAGACATTCTATCCCAAACAGAAGACACTGAAAGCTGCATGACAGTAAAAACTAATAGAAGTGCGCAGCAGCAGCCCATAAACAGGTACAAGGTCGAACGGGGGCCTACGTGTTCGAACAAGTAGCCCGCCGCAGAACTTGATGCAGTGCCTCCAATGGCGGCACCGATCAGGCACAGAGCAAACACTACGGGGGACGCCTCTAAGTTCTGATTGGCCCAGGCGTTCCCGCCGGGTACGATGGGCGCCACGACCAGGCCGCACACGCACGTGAGGACCCAGAACGCCGTCCGATTGGTCGCGCCCCAGAACGCCATGGCAACGGCCGCGGCGCACAGGCACGAGATTTCGACGGAGAGCATGACGGAGACAGGCACCCAGGCGGCGATCGCGGTGGACAGCCAGCGCATGACGGCGATGCAGACCCAGAAGCTGGAGTAGACGACGTTCGCCTCGGCCTTGCCGTACATTCCGCTTTCCACCAGGTAGGACACCTGGAACAGACATCATCTGTGACGTATGCTCATTAGAGGGGGGATAGTGTAACAGGCATGACCTGTGACGTTCACCTCGGCCTTGGCGTACATCCCGCTCTCCACCAGGTACGACACCTGGAACGGGCATCAACACCGTGTACGCCTCCTCGACAGACTTTTACAATTGAACATTTTGTAAATCGCTTATGTTTAGTCACTTATTTATGTCTCATTATCTATTTGAGTTTAATTGTCAGCCATACTGATTTCAGTTTGTATTTCTTTGTTGCATTATTTGTATGATTTGTCTTTAATTAATACAAATTGTATTAGGACTATGAGACTGGAATAAGGACATGGACTTTATACACTGGATTAATTTGACTACACAACTTTAAGCAGAGCGTTGACAGCACCAGCGCACTCTAACATGCCGGAGTCATCATTATCATGATGTTGGGCATCAAGGAGAAGAAGAAGAAGTATGTTACCTGGGCCCCCTAGGAAATCAGCAATTAATGTTGAAGGGGCTACCCAGGAGTGTCTCAAGATGAAATAAAATAAATAAATAAGAACCGAAAATATTACCCGCTGGTTTTCAAATCAGACGCCGCCAGAGCTCCAAGTACACACGCACTGTACTTAGCTCTGATCGTACTAATTCATAGATTGTATCTGTTGTATTGTAATTTTCTAATTGGTTTATTGCACACAAAGCATATTGCAGCCTGATGACTGAATTGCACGCTTGTTTACAAATGTCCGTAGAGCACATTAGAATAGAAATTGACTAGTTATTAAAACAGCTACGAATCTAAAATCACACAGAACATCTGTTGTAGTTAGAGTTAGACTGTAAGAGTCGAAAATATTCCCCACCATGTATTGCGTGAGGGAGTTCATCTGGGCCTGCACCAGGATGTAGAACAGCAGCAGGAGGAACAGCAGCAGTGCAGCTTTCCCGCCGCGTCCTTAAAGAACAGAATCCAAAATAAGTAAGGGAATCAGTTTAAGATTTCAGGCAATCTGTATCTGTATCTGTTACATAATCTGTATAGCCAGTATAACCGCGCTTCGGTGTAACACACCAGCTTCGCAGGCACGCGGCGCGCCCTTTAAAGGTAATCAATGTAAGATTTCAGGCAAGGTTCAAAGTCGATTCTCTGGTCGTTTCTTTACATAAAGCGATATAATGTAAGATTTCACTACTTTAAACATCGTTGTTTTACACATTTATTTGCGCTATAAGCCTACCTGGGTTCATAATGACATTTGGGGAGTAAAAGATCAACGTCGTTGCGCCACAAAAACATGTTGGAAAACTGCCAACTCCTCGCGGATCGCGGCCATGTTTATTGTCAATGTTTGTTTCCATTCTTTTCAGGAGCCTCCTAAAATGCAGCTGGCCTGGCACAACTTATTCTGACACGCTGCGCTGTCACTGTGTATGCATTGTATGTACAGCTAATGGAGATTCCTTAATAAACAAACAAACAAACATTGCGTACCTTTAAGGAACCTTCCAGGGGAAAAGAAGGTGGAGAAGGACTGCGGAGTCTTCCGGATTTTCCGGAATTTTCCGGGGTGAGCGGTGTCGCGGTACTGGAAGTAGAAGAAGAGGGCAAACATGGCGAACTGGACGGCAGCGACACCTGGGGAGGGACCATTGGAATATATGGTGAAAACTACTATAAACAAGCAAGTTTATTTTCTTTAAACACATTTACCTGTATTTCAAACCTTAAGTCTTTACTCCCACTGCAAAGCTGGATTTGTCAGGTTTCTTTGGATACAAAAAGTGGAAGTTCAACTCCAGCGTTTTCAAGAGCTACAGCCAAAAAATTGAAATGATACCAGGATTTCACCTCGTCCTATTGGGTCAGTCCGTGTCAGTCTAGTCAGTACTCAGGGGTCACCAACAGGTCAAATCATGCCAAAAGTCACACAGATTTTGAAAATATACATTCTTCTGTCCTTCCTAGAAGAAAACTGGGCCTTTCTGAGCAAAATTTGCCCAGGAAAAAAACTGATTACAAAATAATTTAATATTTAAATCGTCCCTCCCCACCTGCGTACGGCCACTGGATATGTGACGTCAGCCGGGCCTGGTCCACTGTGAGCGTAGGGGGTGTCGCCTGGTCCACTGCGAGCGGAGGGGGTACGGAATGTTCCATTGTGCGCAGAGGAGAGGCTGTGTCGTTGGAGGCGGTGCGGTCCGGGGACACGAAGGGGATGACGATGAGTTGGATAGCAAAGGAACCGAGAGGGTAGCCGGCCTGTGTGGCGTGCAGCGGTACCGACGCACGGTCCCCCCATAGCTGGGTACACAGCACTGTCACAGCTGTGAATAAACAAACAAGCAAACAAACAAACAAACATTTACTACTACTGAAGCAGTACGGACGCACGGTCTCCCCATAGCTGAGTACACAGCATTGTCACGGCTGGGGACAAACAAACAAACAAATAAACAAACATGTACTATTTCTGCAGCGGGACTACTAACTCTCCTAACACCCGATTAGTCCCTATTGCATCCTGAACCATGCCTTCTAGTTCTATGCCTGAATGGGTTAGGGCTAGAACCAGCCACGGTTCTGGATAGGCTCTGCGTATCAAAGAACGTAGCCCCAGACAAGGTTCTGGATACGCGTGGACTATCCCAAACAGAGCATGGTTCTGGATAAAGCACTGTTCTGGATACAACAGGCTCAGATTTATAGTATAGGACTGACTTCTGACACGCACCACTCCATTGTTACTACCCGCACCTGGCACACTATACTACTTAAACTTTTGTTATCTCCATGAAAAATGGAGATATTGTTTTGGGTCTGTCTGTCTGTGTGTCTGTGTGTCTGTGTGTGTGTCTGTGTGTGTGTGTGTGTGTGTTTCCGCCAATTACTGGTGAGCATAACTTAAGAACGCCTTTATGGATGGTGATGATATTTGGTATGTCGGTAGGTCTTAGAAAGACAAAGGTCAAGGTCAAATCTGGGCCTCCTGGTGGCTGACCTTGGTACTGCAGCAGAACTTCCGGTTTTTGTATCTTTTGTCCTGAACATGCTATGGTCTTGATTTTTTGGTAGCAGATAGCTTTTCCTGTCAGGAATAAGTGGTGTGGGTTTGGTCCCCCTGGCAGCTTGTTCTGGAACTGCAGGGGGGTGGGGTGGCGAAATCTTTAAGAGCAGATAAGTCCAGCAAGGAGCAACATATTATCATGATTTTTGGTATGTAGGTAGCTTACACAGAGATGTACATAATTAGATGCAAATTATGCAAATGAGGACTTAATTTGCATAATTAATGAGGAAATTCTGTAATTCCAGTGTTTTACACAATAGGACTTTCATACCTGTAATGTGTAGAATCTATCGCATGTAGAATATCAACAGATACCAATCATGCAAATATGGACCTCATTTGCATAATTAATCTAAAAATTCTGATTCCTTAGTGTAATGATGGGGAATTTCATAGTTGTGATATGTGTAAGTTAGTTAAAGGTTAACATCACTATGCATATATTATATTAATGTAGAGGTCATTTGCATAATTAATTATGACATGTTGACATAAAACATTGCCAAAGGATAGGACTTTCACATATCAAATATACTGGTAAATGTAATTTTTGTTTCATGGAGATACGAGGTCGTGGAACTCTTGTTTCCTTTTGGACTTTCGCAACATTTGTCTTTACTTATTTGCATATCAATCAATGGTTTGTGCTTACAAACCTGCAATTCTCCTGCAGGTCTTAGTGTCACTGACGAAAGGTAGTGGATGCTACCTGAAACGTCTGACCGTTTCCAAAATCATATCCAGTTGCTTGAGTAACACTTACTACATTTTTTGGCGTATACTACTCAAACTTTCAAACTTTCAAACTATTATTGTACAATCAAACTTGCAGTCCATACCAGGACTACAGTCTGCCTTGTAAACAATGTGATTAGTTAAAATACAAACAGCATTAGAACGAAGGAGGCTGAATTTCTCCAATTCAACCTCCTTGATTATTCAAAGTTACATGTGCAATAACGAACGAGTACAAAGAGTTTTGTGGGCATCACATGGATGGCAGTACTGACCTGTATCTAAAGCCACCCCATTGCTACTACCCGAACCGGGAGGTTACGGGAGCATGGTATTTTCCCATTTATGCAAATAAGACGTCATGTATATACATGACCAAAGAATATACATGCAAATACTAAGTCATGCATATGCATGAATACATGATCACTATTAAAACTCTACTACATCCTACTGATTCTGGTACACACCCTTGTGCACTCCTATCATCCTACATGATTTGAAGCACTCCAATACACCCTTATGATCATAGGATGCATGGGAGTGCACAGGGCTGCGTGAGAGATCATAAGGGTGTATTGGATGCTCCCGTAACCGGGACCAATTCACAACCTAACGCTGGCCGCCCATTGGGGCGCCGTTTGGTAGCCGCCGATTCAGCCGCCGATTCAGCCGCCGATTCGCGACTAGACCGAGCATAGCTGCTGATTCAGATGCCGATTCGAAAACACTAAAATCCTCTAGATTCCCCCCAAAGCCAAAACACAAATGGGGAATTGTTGCAAATGGTCTTTCATAACCCATAAAATATAAATTCAAACAGAAATGATATCATAAAGTACCAATTAAACGATAAAGTGCAAATCAAAGAATTGCAAGCGACACCTGACATGCACCCAGCCCTTGGGAAAGGCACTTAACACGTATTTCCCGCCTCAGTTAGAGGGATCCTGGGCCCTACTAGGGTTTGGGTTGGCGTTAGGAGGGCATCCAGCCGTAAAAATCTTGCTTCAAAAAAAGACTTGCACTTGATGCAAGCACGTCTAACCCCCAGTTTCGGGGGGAAAGACGTTAAACTGGATAGAGAGAGAGCAAGCGACACCTAGTGACAATATCATAAACTACTGACCTGTATCCGTGAAGCCATGGCCCCAGCCGGCTATGTGCTGCAGAACGACCAGCCCCCACAGACTGGTGGCGTAGGGGGTACCAATTGTCCCCACCCCCCCTAGGAAAAAGGACGCTCCCAGCACCAGGCATGCGTACTGGGGCAGCAGGTCCATGAAGAGACCCCCCGCGACGGCTGACAGGAAGTACCCCACGGTGTGTCCCGCGAGAACTCGCGAGATTTCCTCGTACCCGACCCCGAGTCGGTCCTTCAGGTCGATCAATGTTGGGTCCACGATGCGGAAATACAGACCCTGAAAAAAATTCATTTCATTTTATTTATTTTACCAGATGATTACACTCAGGTCGTTTTGACCTGTTTTTCAGGTATCTCTGGGAAATAAAATACATTCAATAAATAGGAAAAGAAAAATATCACACAATAATAACAATATACATTACAATCGTAAGTCTATAAAATTTGCCACTAAGTCCAAGGGTTAATAGATGCCAGTTCCAGTCACAGTGAGTTTTTGAAAGCTGTTAGAGTTGTGAGCTTTCTTTGTTCCTTTGTAAGTTGGTTTTCATTTCATTTTATATATTTATTCAGGACATTACATCGCCACAAGGGCGTTTTTCAATGTTCCCTGTGGGTGTACACTCGTCTGACAAAAATTACTGAAATAACAAAAAGAAAACAAAGATACAAACTAACTTGATTACAATAATAGCAAAATATTGGTAAAAGTGCTTCAACTACATACGACAAACTAATGGATTACATGAAACAAGCAACATGAATATAACAAATGATGTAAATAAAAAAGGTAATGGTAATGTGCATATCAATGTTTATAAACAAAAGTAACGGTTACGATGTGGCGAGAACTTCCTGGTTGTTTTCAAACATCGTCAGGAAAGGAAGAGACGGTTTGTTGTGTCCAGAACCGTCTTTATCCAGAACCATGTTCAGCCACGGTTCTGGATAGTCCACGCGTCCCCAGAACCGTGCCTGGGTCAAATCTACGTTCTTGGATACGCGGAGACTATCCAGAACCGTGCCTGATCCTAACCCCAACCCATTCAGGCACAGAACTAGATAGGTACGGTTCTGGATACAACAAACGGACCACATTTTTCTTGCCCTGTAAATACCTGTGAAGATCACGCTGTGTACGCGTGACTGAGTGCCGGACCATGGCATTACATCTCACCAGGTGTCAAAGTCTGTAAATAAATGCACGTGGAGCTCCGCATGGCCCGTTTCTTCCCCTGATAAACTGGTTACGTATTAACTAGTCCGCGCCGGTCACGCGTCGACATCGTGGGCCTGCTACATTCTACTCTCCAAGCAGAGGTTGGTGGGGAAAGATCGTTACCTTTTACAACGTTAGTGGGGATAGCGACAGAAAAAAAACGGACATATAAAAAGGTAACGATCTTTCCCCACCAACCTCTGCTTGGAGAGTAGCTACATTCAGCAACACGGATTCTTGCATTCGCGGAGACTATCCAGAACTGTGCCTAATATTATATAATCCTAACCCTAACCTATTCAGGCATAGATAGGCACGGTCCTGGATGCAATAGGTTTATCTGAAGTCTAATCTGACTGTGGGTACACTACTCTGAAGAATGACTGAAAATGACGAGTTTTTTGTCGTTTGGTGTTGATCTTAGCAACGATGGAAGACGAAACATTCTCTTTTTTCTGGCAAATATGGATCCAACCAAGAAGGTGTGTTTTCCTTGATCGAACCCAGTATCGGATGGAACGGTCAATAGTAAATTTGTAACATATGAAAGTTTCTAATAGAATAGATATACAAAATTTTGACTACATTGTTCCTTGCACTCGGAATGTAATATAAAGATGGCCACATTTTATTCTATAACAACAAACAAACAAACAAACCAGAACGGCGACTGTGACGTCACCCGTTTCCATGGTGACGTTTATTTATTTATTTATTTATTTATTAATTTGTTTACTCACCATACAGAACATGGCCAGCACCAACGCAGCCGTGCGAACGACCCTTCGGTCAGTCACCTTTGCCCCCAGTGTTGCCGCCTTCTCGCCGATGCGGGAGAGAGTAAGACTCAGCCCAGCATCTTGAGTCGTCGTCTTGGCTCCTCCGCTCTCGGTGAAGGACACTAAGAGCGCCGGTCGACTGTCTTGAGACATGGTCTTGCCTCCTTGGTGCGTCTTCAGATCTTTGAAAGCTGCTGAGAATCAATTAGAGAAACCTGAAACGTCTGACCGTTTCCAAAATCATATCCAGTTGCTTGAGTAACTGTTTTGGTGTATCTGATTACCTGAATGTCTAACCTTCACCGACGAATCAAGACAAGACAGCTGAATTTTGCAATACACAATCATGCAAGACTATCCCAAGAACGTTTGTGGTCGTACGGCGATCGTAAGTCACAGTTTGTGATCGCACGACGATTGTAAGACGTGTATAACCGGGCCTTTACCAGTACAGGTAAACTTTCACCCTAATCAAAATTCCTAATCTCCAAGCAGATCTTTCGGTGGCTGCAAAGACAGTATCCATTGGCCATGGCCAGACAGTTACCATTTGCCATCGAAGATCTGCCGGTAGTCGAAACGTCAAAGGCTACTAACACCCTATCGTTGGCTAATCAAACTGTGCTTGTCAAGTAGCTCGTGCCTCGTCTATACCGGCCAGCCGGGTGGCAAATGGTAATAACTGTCTGGCCAATGGATACTGTCTTTGCAGCCACCGAAAGATCTGCTTGGAGATTACAAAATTCCTACCCACCTGTGGAAAGTAGCTGGCGCAGTTGTCCGGCCGGGAGGAAGTCGAATTGCTGAATGTAGCAGAACCACAATGTCGACGCGTGACCGGCGCGGACTAGTTAATACGTAACCAGTTTATTAACAGAAGAAAGGGGCCATGCGGCGTTCCACGTGCATGTTCTCACGGTGTTTTGAAGGCAAGAAAAATGTGGTGGCTTTGTTGTATCCAGAACCGTGCCTATCTAGTTCTGTGCCTGAATGGGTTAGGGTTAGGATCAGGCACGGTTCTGGATAGTCTCAGTGCGTATCCAAGAATCCGTCTTGCTGAATGTAGCAGAACCACAATGTCGACGCGTGACCGGCGCTGACTAGTTAATACGTAACCAGTTTGTTAGTGGAAGAACCGTACCATGCGGAGCTCCACGTGCATATGTTTTTCAGACAGACTTTGACACCTGGTGAGATGTAATGTAACGGTCCCACACTCAGTCACGTTGAACTCGGCGTGATTCTCACAGATATTTACAGGACAAGAAAAATGTGGTGGGTGTGTTATGTCCAGAACCGTCCCTATATAGTTCTATGAGCCTGAATGGGTTAGGGTTAGGATCAGGCACGGTTCTGGATTGTCTCCGCGTATCCAAGAATGTCGGTTTGCCCCAGGCACGGTTCTGGAGACGCGCGGACTGTAAAGAACCTTTCCTGAGCATGGGTCTGGATGAAGTATATGCTTCTGGATACAACATCTGACCCCTCCGTACTTAAGTTTACTGTATTTGAGTTAGTTTTTTAATGTACAGTTTTGTTATGTTTCATTGATTATATCTACTCGGATCCGTGTTGCTGACTATCAAGAGAACCACACTGTCGGCACGGGACCGGCGCGGACTAGTTAATACTTAACCAGTTTATCGGTGGAATAAAAGGGCCATGCGGAGTGTTTTACAGACTTTGACACCTGGTGAGATATAAAGTAACGGTGCCACACTCCGTCATGTTGAACACGGCGTGATTCTCACAGGTACTTACAGGGCAAGAGAAATGTGTTGGGTGTGTTGTGCCCCAACTGTGCTTGGTGGCAACGAGTTCCACTCTACTTGATTAAGTTGTTGCAAAATACTCAATACAAAAGAGTTCTTGGAAATAATAGTTAGGTAGCTTATTTAGAACAGGTGCATGTGTGCCACGATTGTTGGTCTACTGCTAGTTTGGAATTTGACATTGGTTGACAAATATTTTACAATTCCATGTACATGTACAGTGTATAAGACTACATGGTACGTCTGTGAACAACATGCCAGTTTTTGAACCAGACAACCTACCTTTGCTCCTCTCTCTGCCTGATACAAATAAAGACCTGTTGCTTGTTTGAAACACTCTGTTCTGTGGTTCAATTTACTTTACCAGCTTTGTATTCCTTTGGTGTAGCAGCATGTTTTATTTTTTTGCTGGAATTTATTATTTTTTTGCTGGATTTTTTTCTTTCACCCTGTCGCAATAGTTTTGGGGTCTCCAGATGATGCCATCCATGAAACTAAGTCAGTTCGCGTTACCAGATTTGTATTCCCGTGGTGTATACGTAGCAGCATTTTTGCTAAATTTTTCTTTCGCCCTCTTGTATTAGTTTTGTAGCCTCTACCAGGCTTCGGAAAGCGGCTGGAAAGAGTCGAAATTGGCCACCCGGACCAATCCCCTGGCGTGTATATCTGTCTATTTGGCCAATTTCTACTCTTTCCAGCCGCTTTCCGAAGCCTGGTAGAGGCTAGTCATCCATGAGATTAAGTCGGCTTGGCACACCCGTAGTAGCCTCCACCAGGCCTTCCTACGGGGGTCGTAGAATTCGGCAAAAGAAGGGAATAGCTGGCCAGTAGAGTCAGTCCGCGGGAGGGTTAGTTCCCACTAACAGCGCGGCCAGTCAAACCACAAGGCGGCCAAACTCCCCTGGCAAATATTCTCCCTATTACGATTATGGCCAGCGCAGTTAGGTAGAGACTAGTGTAGCAGCATTTTCGCTAAATTTTTCTTTCGCCAGTTTGGCACACCCGTAGTTTTATGTGCCTTCCTGTCACAGATGAGCGGAGACGCACAGAGGCGTTTGGGCTAACTAGTCTAACCGGTTCTGCCCCCCCCTCCACACACACACACCGTCCTGACAGCAGAGAAAGTCAAGAGGTGAAAGTGTCCAGGTGTCCCAGGTAACAAGGTTTTTCACCTGTCCAGGTGTCTCAACAGGTAAGTGATACGTTTTCATAAGGAACCTTGTGAACATAGATCGAAGTGAGAAGACGAAATGGTCTTAAGAATCGATTTTACCTTCGTTAAAGAAAAGACAGCGACCAGGTGTCACAGGTGAGAAGGGTTTGTCACCTGTCCAGGTGTCACAACAGGTAAGAAATACGGTTTCAAAAGGAATCTCGTGAACATAGATCGTCTTCAGAACACGGTATGATCTTAAGATCCATTTTCACCGTCTTTAAAGAAAATACATCAACCAGGTGTGAACCGAACAGGTAACACAACAGGTAACACACGTGACGAGACTTGTTTATCACCTGCCCATTAAGTACAGGTGTATTCACCACTTCTGGTATCCTTGTACCCAACTTAAGATGCCCTTTTTAAAAACGTTCCAACAGTGAAAAGGTCTGTTGAAAGATTGAACTCACGTGAGAAACTGTTATGTAGTTTAGTTACTGTTTAGTCTAGTAGTTCGTGTTGTAATTACTGTATATATGCCCATTAGACCTTACAGTCACACAGGGCGTTAGTATTAAAACCAGGCCTGGGGCAGTTTTACACATTAGTTCTGGCATTTAAGACATCAACGCTACAAACTGAATAAAGAGACTCTTTCTACACAACCAAGTGTTTTATTCAGCCGACGTTTCGGTGACCGGAGAACATTGCATGTGTTCTTGTAGATATGTAAATACGTTTGGGAACGCATCTACAGCAGCGACACCTGTGCTGCAATGCAATGTGAACCAGTCAGATTTGCCCTGAGGAAGGTGACAGACGGTCACCGAAACGTCGGCTGAATAAATCACTTGGTTGTGTAGAAAGAGTCTCTTTATTCAGTGAAAAGATCCGTTGAAAGCTTTGAACTCACGTGATACATTTGTGTTGTAATTACTGTATATACACCCATTAACGCTTACAGTCACGCAGGGTGTTAGTAACCAGGCCTGAGGCAGTTTTACACATTAATATTATTTCTGGCAGTTAAGCCATCGACGCTACAAACTGTTTCCTCTACACCGCAGATTATTATTACTGATTAGCGTTTAAACGTTGAAGGTTTTGGTGCAACATTTGAAGGCATTGAATCAATGATAAAGTAATAT